>SGPM01000009.1:0-230739 GCA_004802725.1 Antrodiella citrinella
TCGGCGCGCAACTGACGTGGGAGAAGTTCACGTGCACGTCCTCTGCGCACGGCCCTCAAATTCGCTTGTTGCTGAACGAGAGCCCGCTGTCTCTCAGTCCCGTGTGCAAGCACACGCTGAACGAGAAAACGGGGGGTTGCTCGTTGCAGGACTTCGTCGACTCGACCAAGACGATTGTCAGTCATACGTGGGGAGACGCGAATTGGAACGCGACGTGTGGGGCGTGAGCTGTGTCTTGTTTGTAGATTAAGGTTAATAAAGTTTGGTTGAATTGATGTATATAGAAGTCTGTTGCCACTAGGACAATGTGTCAGCCTTCACTGCGCCGCAGCGACGCGCAGAAGTATAAAAGACTCGAGTATAAAGCTCTCTTTCGAGAAGGGTTGCACTTTCGCTCCATCCACCACCAACCCAAAATCACAACCTTACACCCACATGCCATCCAAGTCCTCTGGATCCTCCAGCGACAAACCCACCACCACCCACTGCACAGGAGCTTTGGCGGGTGGAACAATTTCATGCACTCGTACGGCTTGAAGCCGTACGACCACGACGACATCCAGGAGGGCAACAAGATTGCTGATAGGTTGTTGGAGAACAACCGCATGGATGAGGCACAGGGAGGGAGCAAGTAGGCGTTGTCGGGTATCGAATGTATAGCTTGGGACTGTAAGGTAGGTTGCTGTCGTTTGTTTATAAATCTGCAAGGAAGTTGATCGGGGTTAGAAAGACGAACGAGATATACGCTAGTGCAACCATGCAACATACCAATTCGGCGATGCCCACCGACGCGGTGTCCATCTTGTCGATGATCATACAACCAACGCCTTGCCGCGCCGTTCCCTCTAGTGTAGCTTTGAAAAGCACGACGTGATGAGTGGAATCCAATAGCACGATGACAACGCTGCTCACCTCGACCCATGACGTTTGACTCGGAACACCGCTCTGGACGCCTTTTGCCCAAATGGAGAGGGGTGCGCACCCGCCATTCGCTTGACGCATGAACAAACACTTATGCGCGGCTGCCGTGAACCACTCGATGTGCACAGGGTGGTTACACAGCCGCAGCTGCTGCAACCGTGGTACGACTAGTTGAGGGACCGGATTTTGCGGCGCAGACACCGCAGAAGTTGTCAAGATTCGGAAGATTGTGGCATAGCGAAATTCCGCCGGAATAGTATCTTTTGATGCACCTTCGTGTGTGATCGTCAAATATAATAGCTCCCTGAACACAAGGAGGGCATGCCAATTCTGAATTGAAAGCTGGTAGATGTTGCACGAGACGGAAAGGGTGCGCACGGAATTGAACGTGAATACTCTGATGAGAGCGTCTTTGGCATAAAATTGAGATGCAAGGTTGTTGTACAGCGGACCATCTGGCATTGGTAGGTCCTTGCGAAACTGGCATGTGAACTCGAAAAGGGGATAGTCCGAGCCCATGTCATGCCTGGCAACCTCCGGAAGTCCTCGCAGTGCGAACGACTTCTTAACAAAGTCGACCTCGAGCCTCGTGATAGCTCGAATGGGCCCCAAGCGAGAGCTGTCGCATGGAAAGAAACTCGCCAACGAAGGAAGCGGAGGCCCCTCAAAAGACAAGGGATCGGGATGGTTGAGAATGCATAGTCGTGTAGTTTCTGGTATGGTGACGGAAGATAGTAGTGCCTTCACATAGCTCAACTGTCGGAATACCGTCAGCTCCAGGAGGCGTAAAGAGGGTAGCTCCACCTGTAGCAAGTCTTCGCGACCAACTCCAGCGAAATTGATGCCGTTCAACGAGACGACTTCCAATGTAGCGGTGCAGCGATGCAATAAACGGATGAGATCGCATAACTGTAGTTCATCGACAATACTCATCCATGACAAGCGCAGGATGCGAAGACGGTCAAGCGCGGACGAAGCCCAAGTCCAATCAAGGCCCACCGATGTTAGCTCCAGTGTGCGGAGATTCCATCGTTCTACCTCGTTCCGCAAGGAGGATCCTACAACCATGCGGGTAGTTTCCGAGTATGGCCTGGTCAAGGCATCTATGTGGAGAGTTGTGAGGTGCTGGAGTGGGACCAGCGCAATCCAATCTGCTGGGCAACGAAAAGTTCCATTCAGAGAGAACGTCCTCACCCGTGCGCTGCATAAAAAAAGGGTGTTCTTCAAGGATTCCATATTGTTGTTATGGGATGGGGTCGTCCACAAAATGCTGAGAGGCATGGTCCCAGAGCGTTGCACGCATGCTGAAACGAATCCTACATTGGCCGAAGTAATGTTCGACCACAGTCCATGATGACCGAGAGCGACCTGTCGCCATCGACAGCAGATGTGAGAGAGATGAAACCAGCGATGGCGCGGCCACATCGTTTCCGCAAACTGGGAGAAAATTTCGCGCAAAATTTCGTCGGGGAGTTGGTTTATGGGTACTTCGTCGTTGAGCATCGTGGATGCAGCAAGGAAACGTGCAGCTGCGTTGCGCGCTTCGTCTTTCAACCAAGAGATTTGATTTGCGCGAGACCGACCCGCTACTTTAGACAAGTCAGCTATTGAAGCCTCGACATCTCGGGTCGTCAGACTGTGATGACTGTCCGAATAGTTCGCCAGCAGAGACTGTCACCGACAAATCAGCAGAAGCTCTGCAAGCCATAGTAAAAGGCGTACCATAGCTTTCAGTGAGCGTGATGAAGGTCGAGTCAAAGGATTTGGCTTCAAACTGAGCGACGACTGCGTGTTGCAAGAGTCGTTTGCCGCAAAATTGCAATCGAAAAGGGCGCTTGACGCGTCGCGTTATGCATAACGCACGTACGTCACGTCACGCTCCCCTCATGCTGGCCCGGGTGGTCACGATTCATGCTCGTTCTTCATCGCTCTTCATCGGTCTCTTCCACGAGCCTAACTTGAAGTACAAATCACTGCCTCGTAATTATCCTTCATGCCGCCCAAACCCAACAACGCCGCTACTACCAACACCAACGCCAATGCCAACGCCACCGCTACCGCTTCAAAGCCCAAGCCCTCTCTGAACTCAGTGTACAAGAGTTATGGAGGATGGCCCAACTTCATGCATTCACACGGCTTGAAGACTTGGGACATGGATGATGTGGATGAAGGACACCGGATTGCTGAGGCGATGTTGGAGCACGATCGCTTGGATGAGGAGGAGGGAAAGTAGTCTGCAGGCATGTCATTTGCAAGCCTTCGACTTGCGAAGTCTGGAATCCACACAAGCAGGGTATGTGTTGTTCTGCATGCTCACTTTTTGAATACTGAAAGGTTCAATAATGTACCAGAATTGGTTCGCACTGCGTTGGACGTGAATCGGAAAGTCGGCACAGGGTTGAGACGTGTGGGTCCGCATTTACCCACGACTGTCAAGACTTGTAACGATAGGGAAGACCAAAGGATCGTAAGTACTCTGAGAGTATCGATTGTCGCGATTATATACAAGACTTGCGACCGCATCCCAGCGATATTGAGCCTTTCTGTATGAGAAGCTCACACCACTGTCAGCATGTCATACAACTCGCGAATGAAGAGCTCGTCGTTGTCGTATGCACGCGGCGGCTTCAAGTTCTTCACTGCTCCACTACCGGTAATTCCACTGAGGAACAATGTCGTCAATGGCATGCGATATTAACAGAGCGGGGATTCGACGTCATTCTCACCTGATCAAATTTCCAAGTGCGTTGTGAAACCCGGATACGGCAGCCTCTGAGTGTGCGCCCGCGCTGTTTCCTCTGTACATGGATTCTCGTAAGCAATACCCTCGGTCTCCTGCCAAGGAAAAATGCTCACATGTTGCTGATCCCGTTGCCAAACCGCCGACGATGCACATCTGAAGGAGGCATGAGATGCGACCCAGAGCTGTCAGCGCTAGCTTTGAGGCTGTCCTGAGCAAGCAGAGAACGGACGATGAGGTCGCACGTTGGCGTGTGACAATGCTGCTGGACTTTTTCCAAGTTGTTTCTACTTCAGGTTTAACCGATGTTCGTAATGAGCGTAAATGAGGCTTGTATGATAGAAATTTGACGCGGTGGACGATACCTTACGACTTGTCCAGCGGCGGTGGACCGAACGTATAGAAGATTCTCTACCTCACGTGGGACCACACGTTCCATCTGGGTTCCTCGAATACTGCTTGGAAGTAAGTCATGCGAAGAGGAATCCTGTTGGATAGATGGAAAACATACAATGCCTCGCCTTGCCGAGCGGAGACATCCAATTGGAGGGACAAGACCAGGGATACACACGCGAGGATCATGGTGAAAAAAACAGTGGTTTTCATTGTGTTGAAAACCGAGCTGAGGATGGGTGATATTTTGAATGAATGTAAAGAAATCACGTCGTGAATGGGGTAGTAAAATAGGTCAGGCTGTGGGAGAACGGTCGAAAACATGCTTGCGAGAAATGAAGCAGTGGTACTCACCGGCCAGCACCAGACGTGAGTGAGCTCGAAAAAGGAGGTGAACTGAGGAGACACCGTAGAACGATGGCACAGTTTATATATGCCCAGACTGGTGTCAACTTGAGTCTAGATGCCAACATTCAAGAAAGTGCATAGAAGTAACACTGTGAAAGTAGGAGCAGAGCATATCAGCGTCGCAGCTGTATTACCAGGTAGGTGTCTTTGCCACTCGTCACAGGATCCGGACGGGAAGAGCGAGCGTGCGCCAAGAGCGGTTGCGGTCTGGAAACATTGACGGACTCGGCTTGCGACAAAAATCATCTCCGTGGGGCCGATCTGTCACCGGAGTACTCGCTCTTGATCGTAATCCCATTCTAGGATTTTCGTGAACTTGGTATGGCTCGCTGCGTCGAGTTTGTGAAATATTTTGACGAGTGTTAGTAGTACGCAACATACACGGCATTTTCCGAAACGCCGATTCAACGACGTCGTCCGGGTCTCCCCGTGCGTTGTACCTGTACGCACGCAGGTTCAAACAGTCTTTAAGTTTCGAATCCAGAGCCTGACGGCGGGTCGACAGCGAGTACTCGTGAGTGTTGACATGAGTCTTTCTTAGATTTGCTACTGAAAGAGGTTCATCTCAACTAGCCTGTTCCTAGTAAGATCGGACTGTCTTGAATTTAAGGCAGCGACGTTGACTATGAACACGACATCGATGTTGCGTCGGCTTTCGCATCAAATAAAGCATTTGCCAAGCTTTTCTCAGCATCCAAAGCAGATCACGTCTACGGTCGAACAATTGCGCACTTCGCAGCGGTCTCACTCGGACTGCGGCGTCGATGACTATCATCAAGAATAAATGATATCATGCTCCTCCAGGTTGCAAGTTTTACACCACTCTCTGCCAACTCATTTCAGTCGCAATGCATGACGGCGTGGCATGAACTGGGGGCGCATGCTAAACATGTATGCCCACACCAAGTACTGGTCCATCTCTCATACTGAACATCTTGTAGATGCATTGAATTCATCGGCTGCCAAGAGTATGTGTAAATTGAGAATACTTACCAAGCTTGCTGTAGTACCTGCACGGTATGTTTTCAATATTTTTCTCGGTCAGTTCCACATGTTGATACCCATTTCGTATCCAGATTTGATTCGACGAGACTGCTACGTGTTTGCGTGCCCAACATCACCATTCGCCGAAGTATCGCGGTGTTCGTCGGTCCAATCTGCATAGCTTTGTGCTAACTACGTCGAGTACTGTTGTATTCGTCTATATCCATGTTAACGCTGACGATGTGCGATCCTTCTTTTGTAGTCAAACTCTAGAACGGTCCCAGGACTCGGACTGACCTAGAATGAATCTGAGCGCATCGCCCCAGAGCACCACCGCACGTTCCAGTGACGATCACAATATGTATCTCATTTTACTCGAGTGGTCTCACTAGAAAATGACCGCGTCACTCGAAACATGGCTACGGCTCAAGATCCGTCGATGACCGGTTTGCTCGTTGGGTGCGGCCTCGGATGTACCAATAGCGAGCAAAGCAATGTGGGTATCGGTCAATACAATTATATAAGACCAAAGCCGTCTCACCTGGAACCCCAGCTCCTTTACAGTTCTCCTTCTTGAGCTCAAGTAAAGATTTGGTGCTGGACGGTGAGCCTTAGCTTTTCGCTAGCGGTGTTTGTAGGTCTGACAGAAGTATTCTGTGATGTAGCCTTATCCATTCATACCTTCTCATCAAGCCAGTCTTGATCATCCCTTCTTTCAACCTCCACGATCTTGACGAGACAACATGCATTCCTTGTCCTTGCTAAGCCTGGTTCTGGCATTTACATCCCTCGCCTCCGGCGCCGCTATCTCGAACTGGCACGGACCGACTCAAGGATGGTCCTCAGTGGTTGCAAGAGCCCCTTCAGGCGCATCTCTACGCAGTCGACGCCTCATATCGCTGATGCAACTCGACGAAGGGCAGACCGAATTCATTTCAAAGACTTCAGATGATGTCCGAAGAAGCATAGTCCCGCAGAAGTTCAACTTGCATTCTGGATCCGTTCCTTTCATCACATACGGTGTCGGAAAGAGGAGCATGATCACGGAGCCATTCAGCCATCATGACTGGAACACCCTGAACGGTCCCATCACGAAGCGGGATGTGGTGTCCGCCGGTGTCGGGAAGAGGAGCATGATCACGCAGCCATTCAGTCACCACGACTGGAACGCTGTGAGTGGTTCTATCACGAAGCGAGGCATCATAGCTCCTCCCGCCGGAAACCACTTCGTTGGATGGAAAGGCGTCGGCATAGTCGCAAGAGACGATTTGGAAGCGAGGAGCATCATGCCGCCTCCCCCAGGTTCTCGTTTCATTTGGAGAGGAGTTGCAAACGCCGTCGCTCGGGAGCCGGAGGAGTGGTCGGATATGGTGGCGCGGAGCATTCTGCCGTCTCCCAAGAATTCTCACTTCATCTGGACAGGCATTCAGCGGTCGGACGAGGGTATTGCCGCTCGGGAGCCGCAAGAACGCTCGGATTCGGAGGCGAGTGAGGCTCACATGGTCCAGAGTTCAAGTATGTTATCCTCGACTCGGTAGGGGTACTTTGTTTTAGTGAAGACTGCATCAATATGCTGAATTTCTCAATCTCTAGGCCCAGGATTGGGACTGTGATATCGTCGTATTGATGACATGTTACTTACAATGCGTCCTTCCACTTATTGAGTATTCTCATCAAGGCTCATGTGCGTAACTCTGGGATTCAAGCTTCGTCTGCGACAGCTATGTTGTCTTGTTTGCGTTGATGATTCAGATACCTATCAATCCGCGGATAGTCAACGTCGTCTGCTGACAGTACTTGCGGTTGCATCATAGCCGAAGGTGGCACACCGAAGTTCTTGTCGAGTGTGGGCCCCTTCTTCCTCTTGGGATTTTGCGGAAGACTTTGGTTCTGGTACGCAGGCTGGGGAGGTGGTACCGGTGCTCTCCGAGCAAACAAGTCGTTGATGACAGTTGCTAGCGCAAGGTGCAGCCGAACGCCGTTGGGCAGAGTATGCTCGCGCAGCCGACGGGCATTCACTGGGTGCAACTCGGCGGACGTGCGTGGATCTAGAAGGTCGTCGGTGTGGTACTTTGGGTGGTTAATCCAGTACAGAGATAATCGCCTGTTAAAACTTTCAGCGCGTTGTTGGAGACTCCTAGCGAGAGTGAGAACCTACATATACAACCTCTCATCTTCGTGTTCTTCGTGAGTATACCCTGGACGAATGATCTGTAATCAAAGTACGCGTTGACTTCGCATGTTTGTGTGGGGCTCTGAAGGATGTTGGATCAGACTGTCCGGGGTGTCCATAAGATGGTACTTGTGAACATTATTCAAGTTGGGGAAGATAATGGCCTGCTTCTGCAGTTGAAAGACAGCCTTGCGACATTTGGCCCCGATCGGGTTCTCCCGAGAAGCCCGTGCCAGTCCAGCCTGAGCCAACTGAAGGTACTTGCTAAATCCCACTCAAAGCCTGCTCTTGACATATCTACGCTGTCATTGCTTTCGAATTCATAAGTCCAAGCTCCATCGCCCTGATTTGCACAGCCTATCGAAAGCACGTACCATGTCTGTTTGACGTTGAAACGTAACAAAGTGCTCCAGTACTGCACGGTCGCACAGGAGACGAGCGAGGAGCATCATGCCGCCTTCCCAGGTTCTCATTTCTTGTGGAGAGGGATTGCAAACGCCGTTGCTCGGGAGCTGGAGCGGTCGGATATAGAGGCACGGAGTATTTTGTCGTCATCTGGGCATTCAATATTCAGTGGTCAGATGAGGGTATCGTCGCTCGGGAGCTACACAAACGGATAGCCTTGGAGACGCGTGAAGCTTCCACAAACAAGCTTCCTCGCGACTCAGTGGGTGATATTTGTTCTGACAACTAGTATACTGAGCTGATCGATCACCAGGCGGGACTGTGGTATCCTCGTTGTTGTGAGGTGTAAATTTACCATGCGTCCTTTGAATTCTCGGGCTCGTCTCAACTTGGTTGTATTGGTAATCTAGACGAGCCTTAGGATCCAAACATGCAACTGACCGACTTCGCTTTATCATTACTGACTTTTTCATCCTGCGCAGCTACTCCAGCGAACCATCTTTGGAACGGTCTTGACTGGCATGGCTGGGAATTATTGTAGCCCCTTCAGGGGTATCTCTCCTGTTTGACTGGTTTTGCAGTCGCTGTCTGCTTGCCGTGCCCATTCCCTTCCTTGCCACTATGATTTCTGTCAAAGAGAAAGCACAACGTCTTCGAGCTGCAGTCCAACTTCTCGCTCAATCCGCGGAGCTCGTCATCCAGGAATGGGAGAAGGAGGGACACCAGCCTAGCCACAGGGAACTCGACGGCACCTCTATACCGTCCCACGAGCTGTACAACGCCAGAAGGAATGCGCTCAGTGCGATGGGTGTTTGCGGCGAACTCATCCAAGCACCTCATGTGCGTTTGATGGAGATGTCAAACCAGTTCTACGAGTCTCGGGCCTTGCATATTGCTGGAGACGTCCGGATCGCGGATATCTTGGAGGTAGGGGACCATGAGAAAGGTATGCACATTGACGAGCTCAGTCGTCATACCGGCATCAATGCCAACAAGCTTGGTGAGCACGTTCGCATTCGTCTTGTTGCCCCCTTCAAGACATCATCTAATGAAACATCCGGACGTGTAGCCCGCGTGTTGCGGACATTGTGCACTTCCCATGTTTTCAGGGAAGTCTCATACGACTACTTCGCGAATAATACTATCAGTCAAGCACTCGTCAAAAACGAGTCAATACGTGCGTTGACCGTGTTCGTATATGAATGTTCTTCCCCCCTTTCACTAGGATTCATCTCACACTACTTCACTGGCAGGTCTAAGATAAATTACCGTATATCCGACAAACTGCCAGAGGTTTTGATGGATCCTATCAAGACACAGTCTGAATCTGCGCTCGACACGGCGTTTCAACTAGGAATGAATACGAAGTTGCATTTCTTCGAATGGCTCGAAGAGCTTGTGAAACAGCCAGACGGAACCACCAAACCAAAGCCTGAGCTCGCCCAATTCGGACTCGCTATGTTGCGCGGTGGACAGGCTGTGGGGATGGCTTTGTATTACGGTCAGTTGTTCAGGCTATGTCACCAAGAGATGTACAGTTTGATTCAATTCTGCTGTTCCAGACTATCCTTGGCATGAACTAGGCAACGCCACCGTGGTTGACATTGGCGGAGGAGTTGGTGCGTGAAATGATAGCAAAGATTATAGGGCGTGGTCATCGAACTGTACCGTTGCAGGAGGAATGAGTTTCGGTCTGGCCAAGCTTCATCCCAACATGAAGTTCATCAACCAAGACAGACCGGCTGTGATCAAGCAAGCAGAGACCGTTTGGCAGCGGGACATGCCTGACACTATCAGGTCACAACGCACTCGTCTCATGGTACATGATTTCTTCACCGAACAGCCTGTCAAAGGCGCAGAAGTCTATCATCTACGTTATATTTTGTAAGCTGCTGCTGATTGTTTTTGTTCAACTGGGAGCGATGCTCATAACTGTTATGTACAGGCACGACTGGCCCGACGACGATTGCGTCAAGATCCTGAAAGCCATTCGTCCCGCTCTCGGTCCTAACTCGCGCATCCTGATCTCGGAGGTAGTCATGCTGACGACGTGTCCCATGCCTTCGTCGTCTTTCCTTCTCGCACCGGCACCGCTCCCAGCCAACTACGGGGTCGCGTCCAGGCATCTGAATATGCGTGACCTAAGTATGTTGGCGTTGGTGAACGGGCGAGAGCGCAGCCCGGAGGAGTTCAGGATGCTTGCAAAGATAGCGGGCTTGCGAGTGGAGAAGTTTTGGGAATGTAGGGGGCCAGTATGGATCACTGAGATGAGGAAGGATGGGATCTAGCTTGGAGGTATGCTGTACTGGCCGCAATCACGCACCATAGTACATTTGAGGACCAAGCTTTGCAGATGGACATTTGTATGGAAAATTCTGTACAGGACTCAATTCTGTGAGGGAATGTCCGCTCAGTGCTCCTATCGTCAGTGGCACTTCTCGTCGCGGAGCAATAGAGTCGTTAATGACCGAGAATGTGTGCATATTAAAGAGCGTGTTGACGAAAGCAATATACATGGTATCATAGTGATGATGAGACAAGTCCGAACAAAACGAATTATACGTTCAGCGACGAACTCTGCTGTTCGTACCCCGAGAAGCAGCCACTCCAGATCTCCTCTAGCGATATACGTTCTGCATCACCGTGTAGATCTTCAGGGTCCTGAGGGAAAATGTACAATGTCGCTTCGCCAGTGGTCGGATCCCAGTTAGGGTCCACCGCCAAGATGAAGCGTGGTGAACGCCATTCTGTAGCCTCGGCAAATTTGGACAAAGGCAGACTGCATTCTTTCTCCAAATGGATGGGAGGTAGAGGGAGCGGTTTGCTAATGACGATAGCGGGCGTGCATGGTTGTGACGGAACCGGAGTGTAAGGAAACGGTGGTCGAAGAGAATTTGAATTCGGAAGAGCCTGGCGGAGGTACGCATCTGGCAGCTCTCTGTAAATACTGTGTGACGAGATTTGCATCAATTGTGAGGGGACATATAAATGAGACTCACAATGGGGATACCGCAGGTTCAGGTGGCCCTGGGTACCTGGACTTCCGACTCGTGTCACGCTCAGTTAGGGAGGACAGAACGAAACCCTCCAGTGCCCGTGGTGTGTGTGTGATCTCAAAGACATTAACCTGAGATCTGGAGCCCTGGACATTATGTTTAATGAGGAGCTTTATGTAATGACAACACGAGCGACTGACACTTTGAAAGGCTTTGACCGCAAACAACTTGTTACGCAGACGTGAAAGCGGCGTGGTCCCTGCCTCTCGAAGCGAGGACTTGGAGGTTTTTGACTTGAGGTGAGGAGATAGCGGTGATTGAACCAGGCTAGAGGATGACATCGTGACAACTTGAAATGACAGTGGCTCGAAGATCGAGAGAAAGTGCTCGTGACAGAAACTCACTCGTTGGTGCACAGGGGGCCTGAGAGTGCGACAAACGACATTACACGCAAAGCAAGGAATGAGAGCAAAGAGCAAAACATGCGGTAGATAACCGTGCCTTTATAGTCTCCGAGGCCTAAGCGACATTCCAATAAAGGAGCGCGCCACGAGACCTGACATACCGCCGGCAACGTGGCGTAAGTCGCGCGACGCGTTCTGACGACGTCACGCGAAGAGGGCTTGTACGGTCATGTTACTGTGTCTTTTTTGCCTGTGCCAGTCCCGGCCAGTCTTGGTCTCAATTTGCATCCAAAATCCACGCGTCCACTTGATAACCAACTCCAGTTCACCATGGGACATATGACCGGACCAGCTGCGGAGAAGATTGCATATCAGTGTTTCAGTCTTGTCATACTTCGCGCACAATCTATAAGAATTGTATAGTATCACACTAGGGTTTTCAATTGATGTGCATTATCAGATGGTTAGAGAACGGTGGCACTCTGAATTTTTCAATGAGATTGCGTGTACAGTCTCTGTCGTCGTCGTTTCTACTTTGGACGACGAACCGCTCCCGACGCGTTTCTGACGTCGTGCGTCTAATCATAGTCACGTTACCGTGTTCTATTTGTCGTCCGAACAACTCCGACTTGGGCCAAAGCCGCCAAACTGGACCTCTTAGCTGAGATCTGAGAGCTCGCCATATGCGTCTTAGACGTCGAAAGCTCATGAATGCTCGCTATCACACGCGGATATCGAGTCCCATGGCACATCGGTGGCACGATCCGGGTCATCGAGGGTGAAGACAACAAGAAAGAAGAGGGCCTTCATTCCGATGAACTAGCGAGCCGGGGTCTTTTGTCAATGACCTCTTGATGACTCGCACAGAAGATGGCGGGAAGACGCAGAACGACACACAAGGTAGTAACCATTGTACGTATCATCATCTTGGACTATTCTTACGGACAGTTCGCTGGTGGGGACGATGTACTCGATGAAGAGCAGAGGGTCCGACGGGTGGCGATAATTGCCTGATCGGGTGCTGAGTGAAGGGATCGCTGATGTAACGAGCGCACGGCTTGAAAGTACCCCTTCCCGGCCGGGATGTCAGAGTCAGACTCGGTCTGGATAAAACTTCGAACCGAACTTGAGATGTTTGGCTGACTCTTTCTCTCCTACTTTCACCAGGATCCAGGTCTCCATTTCTTTCTTTCGTTTTTCCGTCATGACCGCTACGACGCACGATGAGGAGACACCTCTCTTGCCCGAGCAGCGCAAGAAGGTGATGACCCCCTTGCCATGGGGTCAGTTTACCATTCTTCTTATCCTTCAGCTGGCAGAACCATTCACAAGCCAGGTTATCAACCCCTTCGCCCCCCAGGTGAGTCAATGCCGTCCCAGCGATCTATCCCCTTTACTAACGCTCTATTTCAGCTTGTCCGAGACGTCGGGATCACCCATGGAGATGAGACGAAGGTCGGATTTTATGTGGGACTCATGGTGCGCGTGCTCCAAGTTTCAGATTCTCTACAGCCTCTTACGCGCCTCCTCAGCAATCGATATTCTTTGCTACTCAGGCTTTGACGGTCCTTCACTGGAGTCGTCTCTCAGATCATCTCGGTCGGAAGCCCATTATCATGATCGGGCTGTTCGGTCTCTCGCTCTCCATGTACAGCTTTGGGATGTCGAAAACATTCTGGGGTGCCGTTCTAAGGTAAGAGGATCGACTGGCTGTTGATATTGCGAGTGCTTACGATAACGTCGTTTACAGTCGCAGTCTGAACGGTGCACTGAACGGTAACATTGGTGTGCTCAAAAGCATGGTGGCAGATATCACAGATTCGTCCAACATTGCTTATGCGTATTCGTATCTGCCTATTTCATGGTCCACTGGACAAGCCATCGGGTATGTCATAACTCGCTGATTCTCGAAGATTCTGTCGATGAACTCTAACCTCTCTCATAGACCTGCTGTCGGCGGATACTTCTCGAACCCTACAGAGCAGTTCCCTGATATCTTTGGACATGTTGCTTTCCTCAAAGAGTATCCCTACTTCCTGGCTTGTGCTATTCCTGCTACGTTTTCGGCCATTGCTTTCCTCGTGACCTGGGTGTATCTCAAAGAGGTACGTCGATCCGATTCATTTCCCTGAATCTATACTGATCCGCTCTTAGACCGTTAGATCTCGGACGTCTATAAGCCGATACTTTTCTATGCGCACCAGTGATGCCAATCTGACCTTGGAGAACGCGGCATCAGGTCAAGATAACCGAGTTGGCCCGGCTGGTGCCAGTGGAGATGTGGACAAGGCAAATGCACAAGCCCAAGAGAAGCCTTTACCTCTCAAGGATCTCCTGACTTGGAGGGTTCTCATTGCTGCTGTCAACTACGCCAGTCTCGCCCTCACAGACATTGCCATTCGTTCCGTGCAACCTGTCTTTTACTCGACACCTATCGCGCTCGGCGGACTTAGCCTGCCTCCATACCAGATCGGACGCATTCTTTCCGTAAGTCCTTCTTCCAAATCGTTCGATCGTTATCTAATATCTAATATCTACCAGGTTTTCGGCATCCTAAACGGTTTCGTTCAAATTTTCGGTTTTGCTCGTTTCCACAATCGCTTCGGCACTAGAAGAGTATACATCTGGGGCATCGCATCAGCACTGCCCGTTGTCTTATCTTTCCCTATTATTAATTTTCTTGCGAAGGCAGAGGGTGGCCACAGCCTTGCGGTGTGGGCAGCGGTTGGTGTTCAGCTCGTGATGTCCATCTTCATCAACTTCTCATACGGTGAGTACAAGAAAGGCCCTTCACGGCCATGGTTCGCTCATATCAGTGTTTGTGTTCAGGTTGCAACTTTATCTTCATCACCGCTGCCGCTCCCAACAAGGCTTCGCTCGGCACGGTCAACGGTTTTGCGCAAGTTGGCGTATCAGTCATGCGTACCGTAGGGCCTGCGCTCGCCAACTCTCTCTTCTCGCTTTCTATCGACGAGAAACACCACTACCTCAACGGCAACCTGGTCTACGTTGTCCTGGCCGGTCTCGTCTGCTCCTCCTTGATATGTGCCGACTATTTGCCCAAGGACGAAGAGTCTTCATGATTATTACGACGATTTCGTTTACGCCCCCATCTTGCGATACATCCCCCATCGACTTTCTCGTTTTTCCCTCGCAATTTCGTTTTCTTTTGTCACGGACTATAGTGGCCTCGCAATGACTTATTCATTCCGGAGGAAATTTCATACTGCAATGTAGTATACCATAGACATGTTGTCAATGACCAAAAAGCAGAATCTCCCCGATGATTAGCCGTTAGATGTCCGTGCCTTCTTCGGGGAAAAAGTGAGTCGGTGTCCGGCAATCGTGGTGACGGACGTGTCCAAGCGCCCGGACAGGACCGCCTGAAAGAGGAAGCGCTGGTAGCCAGGCAATGACTTTTGGAGCCACACGAGTCTCTCGCCACTACCACCACCATCCCCAACCTTTCTCGTTTCTTGTGATTCATACCGTTACATTATCATCGTTAATTCTGTGTTCTTCGTTCTTCGTCTGGTCTTGACTCTCTCGCTCGCAGGTCGCACAGCACGGCCATGTCGTCCTTCGCAGCACTCATGGCGCTGAGCCAGACGCAGACCCGCCAATCGGAGGCGGCGGTGCAGTCAGCTTTGGCCGAGAAGAAACGTAAGGACGCTGCGAAGCAGAAGGCGCAGGATGCGAAGGAGAAACGGGAGCGCGAGATTGAGGTTGCGCTGCGCAAGAAACATCTCGAGGAGATGGAACGCGAGAAACAGAGGGGACAGCGAGACGCCGAGGAACGTGCGCGGAAGGAGAAGGAAATCGAGAGGAGGGAGGCCGAGCAGAGGGATGCGCTGCGTTATGGACCGAAGAAGGCGAAATCGCAGTACCCGTCGGCGAAGAGGGGCGGGGGAGCCGGGCGGGGAGATGACTCGGACGGCGAAGGTGGTGGGGCACTTGCCCTAACTCGGGAGGAGAAGCGCAAACGCCGGATGGAACAGGAAATGCGCTTCGGGGTTGGGTCGTCGAAACGGCCGTCAGCTGGTTACAAGAAGATTGGTCGACGACTACCGGGAGGCGCTATTAACGACACATCAGCGGAGACAGTCGGTTTTGGCGAGTACCGGTCTATCAGGGAGAAGCTCATTTCGGAACCCGCAAAGCTGCAAAAGCTCAACACTGTAAAGAAGGATACCAGGACAGTTGCGGAGATCATCGAGGACGTCCGGAACAATGCAAAGAACAAGGTGCTAGAAGGCGACAACGCGAAGCAGTTCAACGATTGGTTCCACAAGAAGCCAAAGGATGGACCATCGCAATCTCAGTCTCAAGGCCAATCGCAAGCTCATTCTCGAGCTTCATCCGTACTTGGCTCTCCTACGCGAGAGAGTCGCGCCAGCTCTTTGGATTTCGACTCAGCACCAGAGAGCAAGGCACCGGCAAGCAAGCCGTCCACCCAGAGGACGAAATCTACGTCGTCCACGCCTCCCACCCAAGGAAGACCGAAGTCATACTCATCCGCCTCTGCATCTACTTCAAAGCCCGCCAGCGCCGACAAGGTGCCCACCCGAGGCTCGAGCATCTCTGTCAGAGCCCTCGGTGCCAGACCTCCAACATCTAGTTACACGCCGAAAAGTGCTATGGGAAGAGGCAATGGTGCTGCGAAGCCTACTCCTTCCGGCAGCAAGCTCTCCACTTCTGGTCGTCCGTCTACCGCGTCTTCCAAAGCACCTGTCTCTTCTGCTCACCCATCAAAGAAACGCCCTCGTTCCCCGTCATATAGCCTGTCGCCGCCACCGGCGAAGAGACGGCCACCTGCGCAAGGCAACAACATCAGCAAAGCGATTTGGGCTATGTTTGGCAAGAACAGGGATACGTACGTTAGTCGGGATATCATGAGCGATGACGAGGATATGGAGGCCGATGCGCGGGATTTGGAGAAGGAGGAAATGTTCAGGTGCGCCCTGTCCTACCTCTCTACCATCTCCGCGTTGCTCACATATTTGCTATCCCATGTAGTACTCGTATTGCGAGGAGAGAAGAAGAGCTTGCTGCTGAAGAGGAGAAGCGTCACGAAGAAGAGAAGCGTAAGAAACGGAAGGAGAAGGAGAGGGAGAGATATTAAGTGCGTTGGATGATGCATGGGCCTCACACACGTATGTCTCACTCTAGGCTGCGGATGAGTGCGCACCAGTATCCTGGTGTCTTGCTTTTCTTTTGTTATTCTCGCCACTCCCTCTTTTGTTTTATTTCCACGAGACCATCGCCTTCCTAACCTTTCTTGCTTTCGGCTGGCTCGTGTGCCTAGCCTTGGCTTTCGTATTCGTATTTGCTGCTACAGCTGATCTCGTTTTATACCTTCAGCATAACCCATCGCTCCTAACAACGATATTCATCCTTCATCCCCCGTTTCTTGTTCCCTACCGACATATTCTCCTCGTCATGTCCCATCATACATCCATACAAACCCCCACCCACTGTAGATCTACGCAATGTTTCTTTTTATGTACCGCTCGACTCGTCTACGCCGCAATTATATATTCATTCATATGCATGCATCGCTAGTGTTCAGATATCAGACGCGTACACTAGGTGAGACTGAGAGAGAAGAAGGGATTTCGCAGGTAAGTTCAATTTATTACAGGTAGAAAGGGAGATGTGGGCACGAGCTTAAGCTTGGAAGCGACGAGCACAAGCAAGGCGAGGGAGAGATAATACAGAAAAAATAATGCGACTGTGGAGTAACGACGAGCGGATAGATGAACGATGCGATGGGTGATTGCGACTGTGAAGAGGGGATGACGGATAACAAAGAAAAATGTGCAAACTATGCTTCTTCTTTACCGACGAAGAAGAAGAATACTGTGAGTTCCGGTGTGAGCCACATGTTACCCACTTTCCTCGAGCTTGAACCTCTTCCTCGGCCCGTCGGGTCCAAACTGTCCTCCTCCACCGCCAGCGCCGGCCCCGCCACCTTGGATGAACGCAGGGTTGAAGTGTCCTTGAACGCCGGGGAACCCACCTCGGCCAGCCATTGGCATCATACCCATACCTGATCAATTCCGGATGGTGAATTGCGATTCATTGATGGTATTGTGGTGTATTGCGATTGACGAGAATATTGCGAGGGAAACAGGAGGGAAGCCAGCCAGGACAGGACACCACAACAATGCGGAGAGCGATGACGACAAGGGGACCCAAGACCAGACAAGACCAGAGACCAGACGGGACAGACATATAGAGGACAAAAAAGGAGAGAACACAAAGTCAGGAAACCCATACATGCACAAGAGACAAATCAGAGACCCATACCCATTCCACCGTTCATCATCCCACCGCGTCCGCCGCCAGAGAACCCGCCGCCACCCATGATACCACCTCTCGGACCCTGGGGGATCATGCCGCCTCTGCCTCCAGCGTTGGGGAAGCCGCCGGCTACGTTATTTCCGAAACCAGGAAGCATACCCATACCCATGGGCATCATCCCAGTCATCATGTTGGGCATACCGCCGCCGCGCGCCATGCCGCCACCCATCATGCCGCCGCCACGCATGTTGTTCATACCACCCATCATGTTGTTGTTCATTCCGCCGTTCATGTTGTTGTTTTGGTTCATGCCGCCACGGTAGTTGTTTCCGCCACGTCCCATGTTGCCGCCGGTATTCATGGGTGCTGCGCCGCCATGGCGTTGCTCGCGCGGAGGAGGCTCTGGTGAAAGCAGATATGAGAGTGAGGCGTCGCCGAAAATAACATTAGCTACGTACCTTTGGGCAACGTTCGGAAGGGATTCCCTTGTGACGAGCTCGCCAGGTTCGCCGAAGCCTTGCGGTTCTGGAACTCGCTGTGACAAAGATGAGCGCGCATACAATGCATACATCGAACTGTGGTGTACTTGTTATCGAAGAAGTTCTTCAGGTTGACTGCATTCTCATGACCGTGGCATTCAATATATGCGATTCTAGGAATGAATTAGAGGGTGAGGAGCAGTGGCGAGGGATGGATGGTGAGATACATACCCTTTGCTCTTTCCGTTAACTTTGTGCTCCAAGAAGGTGATGTCCTTGTGGTCAAGGATGACGCCAACGGTCGCCGCAATCTTTCGCAAATCTTCATCATTGGTCCACTGAACGAGGATGTATACACATTTCAGTACATGCAGAGGGCTACAGCATATACAAGTACTGACCCATTGCAAGTCACCGATATACAACGCATCCTGACCTCCCGCGTTCCCTCCATGGTTCTGGTTCCCGACAGGATTTGAGTTGCCACCGCCACTGGCACCATAATGCGGGCTGGCGTTCGCGCCAACGAGCGATTGGATGGTCTGTTCTGTCTCATCTTTAACAGCGTCATTGCTACTGTCCATAGCTGGCTGCTGCTGTGGCTCAGGCTCATCTTCCTCTCGTGGTCGTTTCTCGCCAACCACGGGAGAGTTCACGACCGGAGCTGCAGGTGCTTCCGGTACTGGATCATCTGGGTAATCCTCCAACTTGATTTTCCTGTCGTCAGCACGCGAGCTTATGGTTGCAGGAAACGGAGGAAACCTACCTCTTCCATCCTGCCGGTGTTGAAACCTTCGTCTTCCCCATAAATATCAAAGTCGTCTTCAGGCATTGCGATTGTGATTGAGGAGATGACGTTTGACGTTGACTCAAAAACGATTAACAGGCGGGAGGGGGTACAAATCGTCTCTTGTTTCTAGGTGAAGAGAAGTGACAAGATGATTCGACTATCTATGGACAGACAAAGTGAGGAATATGCGACAGGGACAAGGCCAGTCAGATACAGTGTTGCGAGAGGTATAGACAAGCCTTGGGTATCAGCGGGAGTGAGGGGACAGTGGGACTCTTACATGCAATAGTGTTACAGTGAAGACGCGAGCGTTCGCCGAGATACAGAGAGAAGACGGCGCGCAGGCCGTGTGCAAACGATGGACGAGGAGAAGAAATACAGGAGGAGGATGTGTTCAACGACGACAAGGACAGCGAGAAGAGGGTGTTGGACGACGGTGAAGGTGAACGAACGGAGAGAAACGACGCCCGACACCAGCTAATGCCCCTGTATGGTCTTGTTTGGCCGCTGTGGCGAGCTCTCCTCGCAAACCCGCGACTTGAACAAAATACAAAACCCCGTTTCCGTTCCTCCGTCATTCATATGGTATTACAGCGACAGAGGGTGGTGCAAACAGACAACGCCCTCGCCTTTTACTAGGGCGTTCCGTGTTCCACCCTCATTCCAATGTCGCAAAGGCAATTTTTCAGACAAATGCTTCATTTGGAAGTCACTTTCGTTTTCCTGTGAACTCACCTTTTGTTCCGGAACCATCTCAGCAGCATCGTGGACGCGTTCAACATTACCGACCTGACCTGATGCAGGTCTGACGATACTTTTTATGTCCGTTCATGAACCAGTCAAACTGTGCGTATCGATGTTGTGTACAAGACCACACTACTATATCATTTGGATTGATTCTACTATACACGACCGTCTTATGATTACAATAAAATTAAATATATACGCAGAGCAGAAGGAGCAACTACAAGCGTGCATTCCTAGGCATCTGGCGAATAGCTTGACGAACTCCGAGATCGCCCAGCACATCTTCAGCTCCACCGAGGATGGCATCGTACGGAACAGTTCGGTGATACTGGATGAACATTAGTATCTGCAACAACTCCGAACACATGAAAGATGGAACGTACGTGTTCAATGAAGCGGCCCATGCCCGTCTTGGTGATCCCACGACCTCCGAAGATCTGTACGGCATCGGTCGCAGTCTCCTGTGCACTCCTCGTGATGTACATCTTCAACAGACCAATCGGCCCAGCCAGCTTCTGTGCTTGATCCTTATATGACTGCATGAGGACAAACCATGAGCAAAAGCGGCCACTTAGGATTGATATGAAAGTACTGACCATGTTGCACATCTGATGAGTAATGTTCTCCAACCATGCCTGAGCACTCTCAGCGCGAGCGATCATCTCAGCGAGCTTGCTGCGGATGACTGCTTGAGAGTTCAAGGGCTTGCCGAATGCCTTGCGCTGGTTGGTCCACTGGAGACATTCCTCGACAATGACGCGCTGATTCCTGGCACCGGCGCAGCACATAACCCATCGCTCGTGGTTAAAGTTACTGCAGGTATTGTCTCAGCCACAATGTCTTGCAATCAATATAGGGGCAATAAAACTGACCTGAGCATGACATAGATACCCTGTCCCTCCTTTCCGAGCGTGTTCTCAACAGGTACTTTGACGTCATCGAAGGTGATATACGCGGTTCCTGCTGTCGATGAGTACGCAGTCTTGATAGCCTTGGTCTCTACGCCTTCACCGCGCTCAACCAAGATCACGGTGAACCCGTTGTCGGTCTTGCAGCCAACTGTAAAGCTAAGATGTCGTTAGTCGGCACAGCGTGAATGAGAGTCCAGTGTGAAGATGGCTCACTAGTGAGAGAACCTGTATATTACGACGTCAGCGCATATTCACATAAGTACGCGTCCACTGAAAAAACTTACGTTCCGTTGGTGATCCATTTCTTCGTTCCGTTAATGATCCAATGTTTCCCATCTTCAGTCTTCTTCGCGGTTGTCCGCAGACCTTGAACATCACTACCAGCGAACGCCTCCGAGATAGCCAATGCGATGAACTTTTTTCCGGACAGCACCTCTGGGATGATCTTGGCTTTGACGGCAGGGGACGCGAAGTTCATGACTGGGGGGAGGCCAATAACAGATCCCGATCCGAGACCGTCGCTGTAGCCTCGGGCGTTGATGCGACACATCTCTTGGTGAAGAACAAGCTAAAGTGTGTGTTAGCATTGTAGACGTACTTGTTGTTGTTGATGCTACAAACCTCGTGGAAGTAGTTGAACTCGTCTGGTTGTACAACACCATTCATCAACTTGAGGCCCTTCAGATGCTTTCCGGGACCCATGCGCATAGCAAGAATATTCAATTCACTGTCATGAGTGGATAAGTTGCATGCACTTGTCGCCGAAATCGTGAATACTTACGCGCATTTATCGAATACAGATTGACTGGGTCGTTTGCCATCCTCCTCGCGTGCCTAGGCGCATCATAAGTTATGAATAGATTAGAAAACAATACGCCACGTACCTGCGCATCAGGATAGATGACCTCGTCTGTAAAGTGTCTAATCGCCTTCTGCAGCTCACGGTGGCTCTCAGTGAAGTAGGGGCTGTAGTAACCCTTCGACAACCACGTTGGCTCAGCATACGGAACCTCACTCAAATTTCCGGGCGCCCGTGCAGCAACGACGCTCTTCTCTCCAGCAAGTGTGCCAATCACGAGTCGAGCATACTGAGGCTTGAGCAAGACTTCGTGGCGGTGGAGGCCGTAGAAAGCTTCGGTAGCGTCCTGACCCACTAGAACAAATGGTCAGTCGAGTTTGCAGAAAGATAACAATTGAACGTACTGATATCATCCTCGAGGAAAACGGAGATACCACCGGGGTGCAGATCTTTGAAACGGGTGACATCATAAACCTTAGAGTCGACGATGATCCACTTTTGGTCGCTCAATGTAAGCTTCTATTGTTCATGGCAATTCTGAGGGGATGAGATCACTCACCAAATCGTCAACTTTGTTGTGCTAAAGATGTCATTCCATCCAATCGTCAGCGTTCCGAAAGTCATCACTCCAGATGCGAACATGTCAAGACTAACCTTGGCAACCTCCTCTCTGGTGAATTCCTTGGAACTAGAAGCAGTAGCTGGGGCAGAAGCCATGATATAAAGCAAGAGATAGCAATAAGATGTAGTGGGATGCAATGAGACAGCAAAAGATGGGAGGGTACAAAAACTAGGAGGTGCGGTAAGGGCAGCCTTTAATGGCTGACACGATCAGCAATCACATGCTAGTGACTCAAACCGCACTGAGTAGCCAAAGTAAGCCGGATCTGGTATTCGACATACGTCCGGATCATCCTCATCTCGTCGAACGAATGATTACGAATGAAACGATGGTTCAAGCAGCAACAAAGGACCAACGAATCGCGGTAAGAAGATGGACATATGAACTTACAGGAAGCCTTGAGCACCTGCTCTATGTGCTCACGTCAACGCGCTGACGAAATGCGGGGTAATCACATTCCTTGCAGCATTTCCCACGCTGATTGCCTTGGTTGCAATCGTCGCCTCGGGATTGGCGACCAGCAAAATACCAAGACAGAAGCAACAGCAATCATACAGCGCTAGCACGACAAAAATGAAGTGAATTGAGAGCAACATCAGAATATCAACCTGACAACAATAATGATAGAACGAAAGCAACGGGGCGAACTTTAGACATCTTCCTCATCAGCAAACAACGACGGACCAGCAAGAAATTTTGGCTGATCCAAAGAACAAAGCGTCATCTCCTGTTTACTCGACAGAGGCGCAGGTTGTGACGGCGGAGTCGAGTCGCGATCACTTGAAGGACACGACTGCCTTGACTGCACGGAGAGGAACGAGAACATGAAGGAACGAGCGGTCGCATGATCGTGTTCACCGCGCTCTGGAAGAAGTTGGGGTACGCTGCAGCCAAGAACCGAAGACGAGATTGGGATGGCAGAGATTTTGTCGACGAAGGACCGTGCCGTCGTAGTAACTGCTTCGTCATCGGGTGATAGCCTGACGGCAACATCGGGGGAAGGTGGCGATTCGTCAGACAGCCTCTGAGATATAGTCGGTGAGCACGAACTTGAGGACGAGATACTGGTAAGTGGCCCAGACGTCTGTATTGGACGGCTGGTTTCGCCGTAGAATGGACCCGCAGCCTGCCTCGAATAATATTCTCGTGATTGACCGGATACAGGCTGGGTACCGCTCTCGCCGGTCGATTGTGAGGTGTCGTAGCTGAGAATCTCTTGCGAAGGAGGCAGTGTCATAAGACCTGCCCGCGGAGACTCGTACCCAACACCGTGTCTATCATGCGCAAGTCTGAGTTCCGATAGATCATGACAGCGATCCGAAGGATCTGGATGATCATAAAATCCCAGACGGCTCTTCACAGCGACCCAAAGGTCGGCTCCTTCAAAAAGCTTGCCATGAACAACGTCCCAAAGTCGTTCTCGGACCCAGAGGTCTGTTTCAGATGAGTTGTCGGGTGATGATGTTGGCTGGGAGCTACCGGAGAACGGCTGGAACACTTTATAGCCTACAGACGAATCATCAAGTGAACCGCTGGTATAGTCTAGTCCCAAGTTCGGAATGCGAGGAGGTGAGACATGGAATGCATGGGCTTGCAGGTCTCCGAGGAATCCAGGGCCAGGAGACGCAGCCACAGGAGAGTCTAGAGCATTGATCCAGTCGGTCTTCGAAGAGATGTTGCGCCAAGATGAGTCTGAGCTAACGACAGGTGAGACAGCAGACGAGAAGGACGGAGAACCAGGAGAGCTGTAACGATCCGACAGAGCGCGGTTGGGAGAAGATGCTCCTCGCTCGTGCCACGTATATCGAGGAGACGTATCATGCGAAGGAGCTGCAGTGGTGCCTGATAGAACAGGATAGCGCTCTGGGAGTACGTTAAAGGCGTCGATATCCACATAGCTCGAGAACTCTTGATCGTCGTCTCCGAAATACATGGCTTCGAATTCGGATTCGGGTCCGTTCGTTGATTGTACTGCATGGGGTTCTGAAAACCGTTCTGAGTTACGTGGGTGTGGCATTGAAACCTCTGACCTCGCCGAAAATGAACTCTCATTTTCATTGCGATGGTGTGATTTCGTCCTATGCGCCGGAGGATCCACAAGAAAGGGATGGGGTGATTCCGCAAGAGAGGACTATGCAATGATGTAAGTAGAAATTTTGGGATGTATGTAATCCATAGGCAACCTCATCTTCACCCGCGATAGAGTTTTGCAGTCGCCTTCGTTTTGGAGATGTCCTCCGCTGTTTACTTGAAGAATGTGACAGACCAGCCAAGTCAGGCAACGCAACAATACGATTCATCTCGGCTCGGAGGAAGATGGCTAAGATCTGCATCCTTGAGAGAAGTTACTCTACCGCATATATGCGCTAGAACTTACGCTGTGACATGTCCAGTTCCCGCAAAATGGCCGAGGGACGACTGCTGCTTCCACTGGCAGTGCTACAAGCTCCCATTGAGTCTTTTCCGACTTCAGATCTCATATGTTGCATAGAAGAAGAGACGTTGGAGTAGTCCGTCGCCGCGCTATCGTTGCGTTTATGCCGAGACATTGTGTCTTGTCTGGCATGGGCCAAATTAATCTCCGATGAAAGGTTTCCGGAATGCGGTTGCGCGTTCCACACAGAGCACTTTGTTGAAGGTAGACGGCCAAGACTCGTGGCGAGTATCTTCTGCTTTCCGAAATGACTCTTCTCTGCTCGTGTCGTGGTATCCTTAATTCGCGCCTTTGCTGCATTCCTGCGATTGTTCGTGACATATGGCACCTTGGAATGTGATTCGCACGTACTTACCTTCGACCACCCATGTAATTAGCTCCCGCCATTTCGCTCTCCAAGAAGAAGAGAGTGGTCTGTCGAGAGTAGAATTTGAATGATAGGACGAGAAAGTAAGAGGACAAAGAGCACCGGCGTAATAAGGAGCAGGTTTAATTCGGCTAGATTTATGGGCGCTTACAACACCGTTCTTGTCATTCCCTGTCTGCCACCGTTAACTGTTGTCGACAGGCGAGCAACGGGCATTGTTCACCTACCTTAGTCACCCTCGTCGTACACCTGGCAGACGACTCCATCCATGGAGGAAGAACTCGATATCGGTCTCGCCAATCTTTCTCGCCGTTCCGAATCCTCGACGGCAAGCCCTCCACGCAAAAGGTTTGGACGTCGACCAGGGACCATCGTAATCGTAGAGGAGAAGTTCAGCCTTGGAAGTGGACTGAGCCCTTTGAAGTCACCATCCTCTCCGAACCTACTGAAGGACTTTCCTTTGACGGCTTCTCCTCATACACCGCGGAAGTTGTCACGCTCGAACACTCTACCTCGGCTGCAATTGAGCAAGACGGACGAACTGGATGGCTTGTCTATGGAGCCTGTAAAGGTGTTGAGGTTAAGAAGATGGATCCATGCGTTGGTGATAGGTGAGCATATTCCTATTGGTGTAATTGATCACGCTGACCCCTTAACAGTCAACTTTGACTTGGAGTATGGGCCCAAAATCACCAAGATGTTCCCGCCTCTTAACCTAAGTCCTGCAGAAGCGGAGAACATGTGAGAAAGATTTCTTTGTTATGTGCATTACGATATCTGACATAGTGTCCCAGCGCATTTTCTTCATTTCCAGACGCACCTCAGATTGAGCTCGGCTCCCAAATGCACTCATTTCGTGTCCGACCACATGACCCAACTGAAGACAAGCTTGTTAGAAACGAGGATAGACCGGCAACACAAGATGGGTTCATGTACGGTTTCTCACATTTTACGCAGAGAAGGGATCCGTCGTCGAAACGCGGTTATCAGCAGGTCTGTCGCATGTATATGTGCATACGTACACTCCGAATATTGACAGGAGTTTCCTAGAGTTCATTAGTGATCCTAACACCCCACCCATATCCTACACTCTTCTACACAGTACTTTCGTACCTCGGGCAGTCATTCCTCATGCACGGAGGTCCCATCTTGGAGGTCGCGTGCCACAATATAGCGAGTTGGTGCGTCCAATACGTTGCATCATTGTCCTGATCCTGACGTCAGCGCGTAAAGAAGGTCAGATCCCGTACCAGGAGCAGGGATAGAACTAGGTTTCCTTGGTTTTGTCTTCGCAGCAGAGCTTCCAAGCTCAATGGACACGCCGCAATCTGCGACTTCTGTCTCGGTAAAAGAATATGATCAGGACACGAAAGTAAGTCTATGACGGCTGCCCTAACCTAGTCTTACTTATGATTAACGTTTCAGATCCTGGCGTCCCTCTCGCCTCCACATCCTGCTCTTATTAGTATTTTTGAATCTTGTTTACAGCACATGTGGTCTATATGGGAATGCCTCGTTCTGTGCGAACCCATTCTTGTCTACGGGACCTCTGCTGCTATGACAAGTCAGGCAGTCTGGTTCTTGAGAGATATTCTACGACCGGTGCGTCTATCATTGTCAAACATTACCCAAACTATCATTGAGCACCGCGCTTCTCAGATTCCTCTTACGGGCGACTTCCGCCCATTCTTTACCATTCATGACGCCGATCACACTCTGTTTATCAACACACGCACACCGCAGCCCGGAGTGATCCTTGGGGTGACGAACCCAATCATCGAACGTACTTGCAAACACTGGCCACACGTCATTAGTCTCGGGGCGCCGCCAAAGTCAGTTCTCGGCCGCATTATCAGTTGCCTCCTTCATCTGTTAATCGTGACTTTGGCGTTTCTGTTTGTGGTGCATTGTAGGAAAGAAAAGCACGGGTCGCTCACACCGCGCACGCCACGTACGCCGTGGACCCCTGCGGACTCGCCTATGACGGCTGGACCGGCTCCTGGGTGGAAGTCGAAGACGCATAAACGCTATATTTCGCGTGATCGTGCGTTGTTGAAGAGGATTGAAGATGCATGCAAGAGTGGCGACGAGAAAGCCAGTACGTTGTTGTATCCCTTGATTTTGCTCATTTACTGAATGCAGCGATAGAATTGGAAGCATCCCATGCCTTGCGTCAACACTTCTCCGCACGTACAACTGCATTACTGGCACCCTTACAACGATACCTAAATACACTGATACCCACACCAGCCGAAGCTGGCATGTCCACGCCAACTCCAACACCGTCAAATCGAACATTCTCATCCGCGACCTCCCTCCGCTTCTCCGCCTCCGCGAACTCGTCACCGACAGTAGCCCACGCCCGCCCGTCCTTCCTCAATCCTCAAACGAACTCCGGATCAAGCACACCAACGTCCTCCGCGAATCCCAGCCCCGTAGGCACCCACCCACCGACGCCAATCCCCGTCCCATCGCCAGTCCCTTTCGCCTCGAGTCCGAGGTTGCAGCACGCGACGCGGCTGAAGCCGTTCAACACGAGCATGTTCCTCGCGTCGCTGTCGTCATCGCATGCGGCGACACTGTTGCCGTTCAAGAGCTCGGCGAAGCAACGGGAGTTTTACGAGCGGTGGTTGAGGTCGAGGGCGTTTGGGGTGTGGTTGGGGCAGCAGGAGGAGGTGGTGAAGAGGGTGTTGGAGGAGAGGAGCGCAGTGGTTAGTTAGATCTGGGCCATACATGGTTGTTCAGGACTTTGATGGAATGCGTGTAGTTTCTCTGTATTATTTCACCTTGACTGCTGCGGCAGCCATTGCTCGAGACTCGCGTGGCTTCCCGGCCGCGTGGCGTCATCTACACGGGCGCTTCCTAAAATCCGTTTAGCTCCCGAGGGCTTGAACGTTCTGAAGTTTGAACAGCGTTCAAGTGCTCACATCGACTACTTATTGCCTACCTATTGCTCGTAAGTTATCGTCAACTTGAGCGTAGAGATCCTTCGGTGTATTTCCAATACGCGCGCACGAGTCGAGGACGATTTCGGACGTTGACTGCGGTAGTGCATATACCATTCCAAGTCATACCATGACAGACCAGCTGAACAGGGCCGAAGAGGATCTCCTCCAGGTGAGCATACTCTTCAATACTCTTTATTCTCAGAACAAACTATGTGATGTATGTGTACGCTGTGACCCGACGCTGACACGCTTCTGCCCACCCACAGTCCGCGCTCGAGACCGCCTTCCAACCCACACACCTCCGTCGCGTCAGCGTCGTCCTCAACACCCAACCCTCCACAGACCCTCTGCCTCCTCAAGAGCCCCCAGCCCCCTCCACCGCCTCTTCCTCCTCTGACGTCGCCGCGCAAACACCAGCAGAACCAGGCACAAGCGCAGACGGAGAATCGGGAGAAGAGCCGGAAGAGTGGAAACGCGAATACGACGCCCACGTCTCGGAATGGCGAGCGCGGTCGGCCGAGCAGAGGGAGAAGGCGGAGGTGGAGCGGACGCGGTGGGAGGCGATCCGAGCGTCCGAGTCGTCGTCGTCTCGGCACGGGAGGGAAGACGACGTGAAGGAGTGGGAGAGCGTGAGTGTGAGTTTGGGGCCGGGGAGTACGCGGGTGGGGAGTGCGAGGACGAGCGTGGCTGATGGGAGGGATCTGGTGGCGGGAGAGGGGCAGGGGAGGAAGTCGCAGGGTGTCGCGGTAAGTTTGGGTGTGGTTTAGGTTCTGCTTGGGAGTAGGTTTGCTGATTTGGTATGGACGTCTCGTAGAACGTGCCGCAGTCGACGACGTCTAGTCCGCCTGAATCTGGGTCTGCGCACGACCGTGGACACGGCAGTGGGGAGAAATGGGACGAGGTATCCACCTCGATGACATCCTCATTCCCGTCAATGTCTTTCCCCTCCGACCCTCATTCGCCCGTATCGTCGCAGCAACATAGGGATCTCACTCATGGGCACCATCCGCACGAGAACCTACGCGACCAAAGACCAGCCCCTCCCGTCGCCACGACGACCTCATCCATCTTCGACCCCAGCCTGTCCGCAAAGACGCGTACGCTCGCCCTATTCTCGAGCCTCGCCATCAACCTGCTCCTGCCGTTCGTGAACGGCGTCATGCTCGGGTTCGGCGAGATCTTTGCGCGGAATGCTGCGCTAAAGTGGTTCGGGATCGGCGGGGGCGCGAAGCCGGGGAGTGTGGCGGCGAACGTGGGTGTCAACGCGAACGCATCGTCTCCTGCGAAGGGAGGCAAGGTGCCATGGAGATTATAGTGGTGCGCTTTTTGCTTGGTTACCCCCCTCATATAGATGGTGTTTATGTACAGCATAATCTGAAGTCAACGCATTTCGTCTCTGGAGCAGATTTCTCGTCTGTGGTTGCCAGTGTGGCGTGCACGTTCACTGACCACCTCTACATTGTGGTGAGATTTGCGGTATTTCTTTCATCTCTATTACAAGAATAGGACCACGTCGTCATCTGGTTTGAGAAGAAGATTTGATCTATGATGAGGTCGTTCTGATGGTCTGAGGTATGTTCGTCGCTACTCTCGGTGCGAAGTGGCTCATTTCTCATCACTGCAAGCAGACACGGGATTCGCCATGGGCACGGACGTCAGGGATATCTGGCACCACATTGCGTATGTCCAGGCTGATATGGTTCAACGTTCATGAATGATAGTATGACGAGCTTCCTTGTGTTCCTTCTACACGGTACCATATCTCACCCGGGTCATCGGTCTCGCCGGTCTCTGTGAGCACGAGCACGGCGAGCTACAACCCATAGAACTATACCAGGGCACCTCGAGGCTCGCAGGGTGTGCTTCGCTGCCTCGGCTTCTGGCCGCGGCGCAATGTTCGTGATTTGCGCGATGGGGAAGCTGGGGAAAGACTGGAAGATCACAACGGTTCGATTGATTGGCACGGCCAGAGCAGAGCCCCGGGGGCGCAGTTGCCTGGCGAACGATTATCAGAAGCTCTTTCTCGAGTTCTCGCTGTCCAGTGACCCAGACATCGGACTGTGTTCGGACATAGTATCGCTGTTGCGGTTGGAATTCGGTAAGACCTTGCTTATCTTCATAGCCTCAGCTCACCGTCACCTTCCATTGCAGCAGCTGCTGGTGTTCGTCGAGCTGGATGATCTATTTTTGGATCAAGAACATGGCATCCTCGAAATCTCGAATAACGGCTCCGCCGGCGCCTGACGAGGAGAGCAGTCCGGATGCAATGGTTCCAACTTCCGCCTCCATCTCACAGAGTTCTATACGTGCATGATATCATATAACACAGGTATATTGTCTCCCGAGGACGCACATACAACCGACATCTTATTTGTGACCATCGCAAGGTGATTGCATCAACGACGAATATATATTGTTCAGTGCGGGAGACGTCTGGCAAGACGTGGCAAAGCCCTTCGCGTGTACGGTCGTCGCCGAGTTGTTCTTCTCAGCCCTCTCTCGGGCATCTGACTCTAGATGTTCTGGATGATGAGCACTGCCTAACTGGAACAGCGTGATCCACCGTGAGCACTCCATTGCGGGCACGACCCACAACTGGCAGAACCTTTCCAGGTTTCCACTGCGCACCAGCACCTTCCCTCCCCATGAGCCTCTCGTTCCATCCTACCAATCCCACGTGGCTTCGCTCGTTGGATACCACTCCAGGAGCCTCTCTTCCTCAGCCCTTCTCGCCTTCTTCAAGGCACTGCCTAAAGGCATAGGACAATCCGGTTTTCATTTCCCCGTTCAGAGCCACAATGTTTGGTTATTTGCGTCCTGCCTCCGATTCCCCATGACGCATGTCACCAGCACTGTCATTACGCAATGGTTTGCAAACATGTCCACTTTCTTTCAGACTCGGCTCGCTGACCGCTGTTGCCTGCTCCCGGTCTAGGTGGCCCTATTCTGAACGGTCTTCCTGATTTCAGATATAAGAGGGCCTGCGTTGCCTTCTCCACATCCCCATCCTCTTAGGAACCACACTCCCCCTCATCATAGAACAATGGCAGCAGGCTCAGTCTCCTTGGCATCCCGCATCGTCGGTCAACACGCCCGCGAGATCATTGCTCGCGATAAAGCTAGGGCCCAGAAGGTCCTCGCAGGTGTCCACCCGCACGGTCCTGCTCGTTTCCGCGAAGCCCACCGTCGCCACGGCCACTATAGCCACCATCACGGTCATCATGACGCTGCTGCTGCACCCAGTGGTGGTGCACCTGCTACTAGTGGAGGTGGCGGTGGCGCAGCTACCTCCGACGACGGTGTTGGTGTCGACGTTACCGATGCCGGTGTTACATACACTACTTCGGTTGGCGTTGGTAGCCCGGCCACTCAGTATACTTTGCTCATTGACACCGGTAAGCGACCAAGAAGTCGATGTTGTGGTGTATATCTAACTCCTTCCCTCTGCAGGAAGCTCCAACACCTGGGTTGGTGCTGGTCAGAAATATGTCAAGACCAGTACTAGCCACAGCACCAACAACAAAGTGGTACGTCTGCCGAAACTTGATCATATCTTGACAAAAATTAATCCCGATTTGCGATGTAGAACGTCAGCTACGGCTCTGGTTCGTTCTCGGGCACAGAATGTGAGTAAATTTTGAGAGCTTGATAGACTTTGCTGGATGCGCATGCTCATAACTTTTTTCACCTAGTCACCGACACTGTCACCATCGCTCCGAACCTTGTCATCACGAAGCAGTCCATTGGTGTCGCTTCCACCGCTCAAGGCTTCGACGACGTTGACGGTATCATCGGAATCGGTCCCGTCGACCTCACCTCCGGCACTGTCGCTAACACGGACACAGTGCCCACCGTGACAGACAACCTCTTCGCTCAGGGCGATATCGAACAGTCTTCCATCGGCATCTCCTTCCAACCATCCACGAGTGCCAGCCAAGTCAACGGCGAGCTTGACTTTGGTGGCGTCGACCAGTCCAAGTGAGTAATTTCTTGCCTCGCTGATGGGGTACATATAACTGACGAATATTGTTATACAGGATCACCAGCGATGTCACCTTCGTGCCTATCACTTCGACGTCCCCCGCTAGTCAATACTGGGGTATTGACCAGAGCGTTACTTACGGTGATAACGAGACCAGCATCCTCGACTCCACTGCTGGTATCGTCGACACCGGAACCACCCTCCTACTCCTCGCTACCGATGCCTTCCAGGCATACGAGAAGGCCACCGGCGGCAAGCTCGACAAGTAAGTTCTTCGTATACTATTTTCCTCATTTACTCTTACTAATAACACCACTATAGCACCACCGGTCTCCTCACCATCACGGAGGAGCAGTTCGACAACCTGCAGTCCCTGTTCTTCAACATCGGCGGTACCAACTTCGAGCTCACGGCGAACGCCCAGATCTGGCCGCGCAGCCTGAACTCGACGATCGGCGGCGAGGAGGGCAAGATCTACCTCGTCACTTCGGATCTGGGCAGCCCCAGCGGACAGGGTCTGGATTTCATCAGTACGTTCTCGCTTTTTTTTGTTAGTGATGTGGGTTGCTGATGGTGTTTGGTTTTGTGTAGACGGCTTCGCGTTCTTGCAGCGCTTCTACAGCGTGTTCGATACGACGAACGCTCAGGTTGGGTTGGCGACTACCCCGTTCACGGATGCTACCACCAACTAAGGTCGCCTTTCAACTCTTCGATAGAAGGACATTGTAGGTTATTGTACACTTCACTTGGGTGGAACTTAAGGATTGTTTTATGAAATTTGGCCTTGGACATGAATTGTAGCTTATATCAAATGAATGAATGACTGGAATGACATCATGCATGGACCTTCAAGTTCTTGTGGGCGTGTGCGTGACCATAGAGGGCGCCAATTTTGAGAGAATCTTAGTTACAAGTCACTCAACTTTCTGTATGACTTGTATGTACTGCTGCTCCTGTCGAATCTTTTGCTGCTTGTCTAGCGACCCCATTCCTATCCCAAGAGACGCCATTGGACGAGTCGATGGGATGTAGGTCTTCATGGACTCGGCACGAATCTCTCTTTCAATATAGGCCCGCCCCATCCGAGTCTTGTGTTACGTAGGACAGTGGGTGCCCGGAAATTGGTGGTTAACCCTCAGGAAACCAAGTAAATACGTGTATACTATGTTGACAAGCAATGGTAGCTTGTCGGTACAATAACGTGACGGTGCTCCTGAATATAGCCTGACATCAACGCAGTGTCAATAGTATGAAGCCTGCCTCGGCCATTTGCCGCGTCCAAAAGACTGATTGTCAAATTAGAGAAGGTCTAACAAGTCAACATGAGTACATATATTGCATGAGATGAAAGCATAGATGTTATCGAATAAACCGATACTCCTAGATCTGCGACAGTATGAAGCACAACGTGAAATCACTCCAGAGCGTCCACGGCTGAATCCAGCACCACCTTCGGCGGTAGAAGCACCCTCCGCTCAAATACATCCTGGTTCCCATTCGACACTTCAAGCTCCGACTCGCCCACCACAGACCCAGTCTTGCTTCTGCGTGTCGTACACTTTAACCCTAGCTCCGTCGTACACAGGACTCTTCCGCCCTCCGCCTTTGCACCATTCGTGTGTCCGTTGCTATTGCCGTTCCCGTTGGTGACAGCAAGATGCTGGTGGTCCCTGAAGGCATTCAACATATTTCCCTCCTCGAACACGCCCCCACACTCGACGCTGATCACCTCAAAGCTCGTCGACAAGATTTCCTCGCGCGTCACCCGCGCGAGCTTGCACACCGCTTCGGCGATGCGGCGGAGCTGGGCACGGAGCGTCGTGGTGAGCAGCACGGGCACGATCGGGTCTTTCCCTGATGGGTTTTTGCCGTTGCCATTGGGCGGATGGGCAGGAGGAGGAGTGCAGCCGGAGAGCACGAAGACGGAGGAGGACCAGCGGAGCATGGTGGCGACGAGCTCGGAGAAGGCGTATTGGTCTAGAGCGGGGTAGATGGAGCGGAGGGAGCGATGAGTGAGGGATCGCCAGCGTGCGGATGTCGGTTGCGGTTCTATGCACGAAAACGCGTTAGATTTGAGATCAATAATAGTTTCATACAAATACAATTACGCACCGTTGTGGTGCAAATGTGCGAAGACGCTTGAAAGAAGGGCGTCCAGCTTGGACGGGAACCCGACACAGAACAGAGAGAGGGAACGCGCACAGCACGTCGCCACGCTCGCTTGAAGGGCGAGTTGCACCAGCATTGGGTCTTGCGAGTGATCCCTCGCCGCCAGGATTTTAGCAAAGGCAGGTCCAAGCCACGGGACGCTGTCCAACATTTCCTGCGTCGGTCCTTGGCGGGTCGGCGTAGAACGTCCATCCCCACCGCCGCCGACAGAGTTCCTGTTCTTTCTACCTCGTCCACGGCCGCGCCCGCCTCCCGTATTGTTATGATTGGGCACGGGTTTTGGTGTGGGAGGTGGTCTGCGTTCAAAGACGCACGACTCCGTTGCAGACGCAGCGAAGTGGGTGATCTCGGAGTTGAGGTCCTCGACTGCCTGAATGACTTGCGCGCCAGACCAGCCATCGGTCTTCGTCAAGAAGACATCGAGTGAACGGAGTTGGGCGAGTTGCTCAGATTCGACGCTTAGAACGGGTGCGCGTGTCTGAGTGAAATCTTTGGTGATGGGTGCTTGGGACTTGCTTCGACGGATGTGAGTTTCTGGAGGGGGAGTCCTGGGGGAAGTGATGGCTTCAGGGAGATCTGTGAACGTGGATAGAGGACGAGTGAGGCGAATACTTTGAGAGTTACGGGACTGCCGCTCTGGGGTACGATCGCGTTCGCGCAGACGTTCCTTGTCTCGTTCTCGTTCGCGTTCACGTTCTCTCTCCCGCTGTCTCTCTCTCTCTCGATCCTGCTCCCTCTCGCGCTCCCTCTCCCGTTCTCGCTCGCGTGTTCTCTCCCTGTCCCTTTCCTCCTCTCGCTCCTGTTCCCGCATCCTCTCCCGTTCTCGTTCCTTCTCGCGCTCTCTCTCCCTGTCTCTCTCCCTTTCACGTTCCCGACTCCTCTCCCTTTCGCGTTCCCTCTCTCTCTCCTTTTCCACGCTCCGCTCTCTCTCTCTGCTCTGCTCCCGCTCCTTGTCCAAGTTCCTCTCCTGCTCGCGCTCCGCCAAGATGCGATCTCTCTCCTTCTGCAACACCTCGATCTCGCGATCGCGTAACCGCATCAGGTCCTGCACCTCCCGCAGCGTCTTCTCCAGCTGCTTGCATCGCTCAGAGGGTTTCATCTCGTCTTTTTCCCGCTCTCGTTCGCGTTCGCGTTCCCGGTGCTTCTCGTAAGCGTATCGGGTATAGTCGTAGTCCTGAGGACGGTCGTTCTCCTTCGTCCGTGTGCGTGTCGATACGGTCGACGGTGTGGTGGTAACTTTGATAGTAGGTACAGCGCCGCGCGCTGTGGTGCTGGTATGCTCAGAATAGCGTGTAGATGCGCGAGATGCAGCCCGTCGTGGTCCTTCGTTAGTGTCGTGATAATGAGAAGCAACCTCGCTGGGAGGTTTCAGATGTCGCGAGGACGACGAAGACGCCAGAGGCGGAGGATGTTTGTCTAGAGTATGATGAGTGGTCGTCCTCGTCGTAGAAGCACGAGAAAGAGACCGTCTCGGGTAATTCAAATTGCCAGGTTCAGGTTGCGTGACGGCGCTAACGGAGGTCGTGTACGTAAACGCGCTGGTTGTTCGTCGCCTTATCGGAGGTGCCCTCACGCTACCTCCTCCTGCGTGTTTAGTATCCGTGGTTTCGATAATGGTCGTGCAAGCTTTTGTGGTTGTAGTAGTCGTCGCGAGATTCTCGGTGTGGCTTAGGAGGACTGAAGCAGAGGGAGGGGTGCGTGCGGAGGGAGGGGGAGGTTGAGGAAGGGCACGTGGGGAGGAATCCCGGGACAGAGTCTGTTGACGCTCTTTGCGTTCAGCGGTGGCTAGGCGGAGACGCAGTGTGTTGTATTCGCGCGTGAGGCGTGCAACGGGATCGACGGGTGTAGGGGGAGGCTGTGTGGAGTCCTTTGGACTAGGTAAGGTTATGTGTTGATTGGTTTGTTGTGAATCGTAGGAGCCTCGTAGAGCAAGAAGCTCGAGAGGGCTATGTGCTGGAATTTGTATGTGCATGGTCAGTGGTAGTAAGAGAATGGGGCAGAAGGCAAGACATACCTGGAAGATATGTACTTTTGTATATCCGTGTCTAGGAAGCACGGCAGCTGACGCAGGCGCAGAAGAGGTGAGGTGAGGACTTGGAGGGAGGCAGACGAAAAGAGTCTGAGCAGCCTGAATCGCTGGAAGTGAGGATCAGCTAGACCTGTCCGATTCTCATGTTCGATGGCCATCTGCTCTCGTGTACAGGGCGTTCGATTTCCACCACTTGCAGAGAAGGCATGCATGACCTCGAGGCTAACATGTGTAGATGGAGGGTTGTGATGAGCGGCAAATATCGGACGTTGCCTCATTGTCAATGACTCAGGAGAAGACTTGGCGATAAATATGGAATGGATGTCTTCTATATGTTGAATCTACATACATACAATGATTAGTGTAGATAGACGAGAAGAGGGTAGCGGTACGAGTAAGAAGCTTGGGTAGGTTTCTCCGGAATGTTGTACCAATGAACCGCAGCCGGTCGGACCAACACGTTCGGAACACGAACCACAAACTCATCACAGAGCCTCTCGAACATCCATGTGTGGTTCAGGATAAGCGAAGGCTATTGTGAACGGGCAATTCAAATTACAACACCCACCGGGATCTATGACGCCTCAGATGGCAGATGTAAGGTGAGATGTAAGGTGAAAATGAAGGCCAAGTAATACCCAAAGGAGAGACGGAGGGCGTGATCGTCGATTCTCAAACGATCCGGATGGCTAGGCAGATTGCACAAGTGGGTGCATGGTGTGATGTGCGAGGTGAAGTGGACAGGTATGTGCACTGCGCCACGACAGATTCGGACCAATGACTCGGTATGACGCAGCTTCTAGCATGCTGCACGAGACATCGATGAAGACACGGAAAGCAATCAAGGTGAAATGGCGGATGTTCGCTGCACGATGCATGCTGTGTTCATTCCCGCCGGGGTAGAATCCTAACCATGTACGTATAATAGGAGTGACCTTGCTGCGTTGACTGTCAGAGTTCGAACACCAGAGATATTCGTCGAACATACCAAAATCGCAGTCTCGATTGGAATGTCGCTGTTCACGACGACGATGTTCGAGGTCGAAGAGGGTCGAAGAGACTCGGAGTGAACAGACGCGCCTGTGAGCAAACGTGTGCAAACATGTACGTAAACAATTGAGGCGTGTTTCTGCGGCATCTGCCCATCACAGCTCTCTCTCGTCCGCAAAGGGTTCGGGCGTCCTCGAGGTTCAAGGTGGGAATGCATGCCATACCGTGAAAAATTCTACCGCATGTCCCTCTTTCTTCCTCTTTTCCGACATACATAAACCGCCGCGCACCTCCTGCCCATCTACCCACCCATCTACACGATTGTGACGACACTTCACCGCGTACGCACCCATCTATCATCTACCATCCACAATCTCGGTACACGACATTCCCATTCATGAAGCCCGCTTCGGGCACCCGGAAACCCTATACGGGAGGGACGCGTAGTCTCGTCCTCGCGCTCGACATCGGAACCACTTTCAGCGGTGTATCATATGCTATACTAGAACCCGGGGAGGTCCCCAAGATCCATGGTGTAACTCGGTGCGTCCCCCTCATCATCAACCCGCTGCTGTGAAGATCTAACGCGCGGGGGACAGATTCCCTGGACAAGAACATGTAGCCGGAAACTCGAAGATCCCTTCTATCATGTATTATGACAGACACGGTGTAATGAAGGCTGCCGGTGCAGAGGCGGACGGCGCCTCTGTGCTCGCACAAGCAGAAGACGAAGGCTGGATAAAGACAGAATTGTGAGTCTTTGCAGTATACTCGATCCTCAGTCTCTCATACGATTGCCCAGGTTTAAACTACGTCTCCGGCCGCATACAATGACTCTCAAAATGAACGGCATGCGTCTTTCATCTCTTCCCCGCGGAAAGTCCGCGGTCGAAGTCTTCGGTGACTTCTTGCAATACCTCTTCCGATGCACCCGTTCTTTTATCATCGATACCCACGCAAATGGCCAGGCCTTATGGCATGCGGTCGAACACGATATTCAATTGGTTTTGAGCCATCCCAATGGCTGGGAAGGTGCTCAGCAGACGAAGATGAGGAGGGCGGCGGTGTATGGCGGATTGATACCTGATACAGATGAGGGGAAGTCGAGGATTAGATTTGTGACGGAGGGTGAAGCAAGTTTGCACGCGTGTGTGTTGAATGGGTTAGCTGCGGATGTGCTATCTGTGAGTGTGATCAGGCTCGAGGATGTCCATGCATCATGTCATGCTAACGCCGTATATGTTCCAAAGCAGAGTCCGTCTGGACATGGATTCATCGTTGCTGATGCGGGAGGAGGTACGCTCGATATCAGCACATACGCCATTCGGGGTACTTCTCCACTTGTGATCGAGGAGATTGCTCCTCCGGACTGTATGTTGTCAAACTCGCATCTCGAATTGCACTTATCTCCTCGCAGGTGTTTTCGCTGGCTCGGTATTCGTTAGCAGACGCGCTCGTGCGTTCTTTGAGGGTCAGTATTCATATATCTCGGTCGTTGCCATGTTCTGACGCCACAGTTCCCAGAGAAACTTAAGAGCTCGAAATATGGAACACCTGACTCGTTGGATCATATCACCAAGAGGTTCGATGAGACTACCAAACGTCTGTTCCGCGACAACAAGGAACTTCAGTTTGTTCCCTTTGGTTCGCCATTGGACAAAGACCCAGTCGCTGGTATTCGTGGAGGGCAGCTGAAGCTCACGGGGTAAGCCGACCTGTTGCCCTCGAATATCAGTGGCGTAACTCGTGCTTGATCCACAGATTGGAGGTCGCTGCCCTCTTTGAGCCATCAGTTCAGGCGGCCATTGCGTCCATCAAGTCACAGATCCAAGCCTCTGGAGGCCAAGTCCGAGTACGTTGAGATCTCTTATGTCATTTTTGAATGCGTCTGATCGTAGTTTCTAGTCTGTATGGTTGGTTGGAGGTTTTGCTGCAAGCCCTTGGCTCTTTAGCCAGTTGCAGGAACATCTTACGCCGTTGGGAGTGATCGTCAGTCGACCGGATACTCAAACGTGCGTTTTCACCCATTTTGCACCATTAATCAAAGTCTCACATACATGGAGTACAGCTCCAAAGCTGTAGCGGATGGTGCCATCGGTTTCTACTGCGATCATCACGTCTCAGCTCGCATGTCCAAGTTCATGTACGGTGTTGAGTACCTTCGGGAGTTCGATGGCAATGACGAAGATCACATCTCGAGGAAACACCGTTTGTTCGAGTTGCCGTCTGGACCGAAGTTGTTGCCAGATGCGTTTGATTGTATTCTAGCGCGAGTAAGTCCGCACTCTCTTTTCGAATCTCATATGTGATGCTTATGCGTTAACCCTAGAGCGTGAAAGTAAAGGAGTCTACCGTGTTCAGCCGCAAATACTGCACTGAGGTGACGAACTTAACCACGTTGTCCGTTTTCGAGGTGGAGTTATGGTGTTTCAGAGGTGGGGACACTGTACCGAAGTGGATTCTGCGGGACGCAGGTGAGCCTTGTATGGTATACGTATACATTTATCATGATGCTTACAATGAACTAGACCACTTCTCCACTCTTTGCTATGTTCGAGCGGATTTGTCGCCTTTGGCGGGCAGTGCCCAGCCGAAGCAGGGAAGGAACGGCAAGACATACTGGACGATTGTGTTCAGTATCGAGATCCACTTTGGTCTGACTGAGTTCAGAGCCAGAATTAAATGGACGGACAGTGGCAAGCTTAGATAGTGCGTTTATTTCACTGTCCCGCCATTTATCTTACTGACAGTTAATCTTTGCGTCAGTGGACCTGCTTCCATCGTATACAACGAGGGTGGTCATCGTGCAGTAGAAGATATCGAGCCCGACAGTCTTCCTGACGACGAACCAGGCTTGAATGCCTACTCTCACCCGCATTCCGAGAAACAGAAGTCTTATGCTTCCTCTCGCGCGCCTTCTCGCGACCCTATGCCCACTACATCCCGGAGTCTGTCGTATTCCTCTTCGCACGCTCCTTCCGTGCGCGACGTCCCACCTGCCGTCGAGTTCCCCGTTGCCAAGTCTGCTGTTTCTACGCGCAGACCAAGCATCGACGGCAGTAAGATCTACGACTACGATCGCAAGTCGTCCACTACTTCTCGTCCGGACGAGATCAACTGGCGCGAGCGCGAAGGTCATAGCCGAGCTGGCAGTATTGCAGACAAGGGCAAAGAACGCGACAGATCCATTCCGACCGAGCGCGATAGATCTATTCCTACCGAACGCGACAGATCCATCTATTCTGACCGTGATCGCGATAGGTCTATACCATCTGAACGTGACAGGTCATTGCCTACTGGGATGCCAGAGAGGATCAGCGAGAGGGACAGGCTGGCCAATCTCTCCTCCCGGAGCAACGCTACCGCCAGACTCTCTGACCAGCTCACGTCCGTTTGGGGTGCGTCCAACCCTTCCACTCAGCCGTCTAAGCAGCCGACGCCTTCTGCGTCTCCACGGTTCGAGTCCGCCCAGTTCGATGTACCTACTCCCAGAGAGATCAGGCAGTCAACGCATGCCAGTGTACCGCCAACGCCTAAGGAGACCAGACCAGCCTCCCCTCAGGTCGAGGTCAAGACGCCTACGGCACAATCCATCCCGGCTGTGTATCGGACTCCGACTGCTGCGTCCAAGTATGCGACACCTGCTGTGTCGAAGGCCCCTACTGCCGTGGCATCCAAGGCACCTACTGCTGCCGTATCTAGAGCTCCTACTACCGTTGTATCCAGAGCTCCCACCGCTGCTGTGTCGAGAGCTCCTACTGCTACTGCATCGAAAGTTCCTACACCTGCTGTCACTCCGAAGATCATCACGCCCCAACCGCCGCCAGCCGTTCTTGAGCCCGAGCCCGAATCTCCAGCCCCAGCCCCAGCTCCTGGTTGGGGAGGCTCCAAGCTTTCGACTGCATCTCGCGCCGCCTCGAAGGCAGCGTCCAAAGCGCCTACGCCGCTTGCCACCTCCAAGATCGGGACACCGCGGGCTATGTCCAAGGTCAACACACCTACCACTGAGCGAAATGATCCATGGGGCGCCGAGCCTTCTAGTGCTACGTTCGACGGTGGTGCAACGACGCCCAAGCCACCCACTCCGAGATTCGAAGCTGTCATTCCTACGCATGTGGAAGAGCCTGCACCGCCAGCGCCGGAACCTGTCGTTCTTCCTACACCCAAGATACCTACGCCCAAGTTGCCGTCTTCTAAGGCGATCAGTCCTAAAGCTGCGAACACCAAGCTTCCCAGTCCGAAGTCCTCTGGTTCCAAGGTTCCCAGTCCCAAGCTTGGAGTCCCCAGTCCGAAGATCTCTTCTAAGGCCCCTAGTCCCAAGCTCAGTGGCCACAGTCCCAACGTACTCTCGAGAGACCTTCCGCCGTCCGCGTCGGACCCGCTTGATTTCAAGTCGTCGAGCCTCTTGGACGCCACCAACCCTATCTCCAATTCGCTCTTTGGTGATGTCACAGTGAATAATGCGAACACCGTAGATAGCGGCTGGGGCGGAGGTGGAAACGATACCCTCGATTGGGGTTCGGGTAAAGTAGCGCCAGCATCTACGGGTGCGGCGAAGATGGACGACTTATGGGGTGCAGACAAGCAAGACGAAACGGGCGGCGGCTTCTCGGACTTCCTGACCACTGGCGGAACTACGAACGATGGCAAGTGGAGTCCGACGGGTATGTCGAAGACCAACAGCGAGAGTGGTGAGAAGAAGAAAGAGACACGCAGGGAGAAAGAGGCGAGGGAGAAAGCGGAGAGAGAGAGGAAAGAGAGGGAGAGGGAGAGGGATGAGAAGGAGAAGGAGGCGAGAGATAGGGAGGAGAGAGAAAAGGAGGAGAAAGCTGCAGAAGAGAAGAAAGCTGTAGAGAAGAAAGCCGCAGAGGAAAAGAAAGCCGCAGAGGAGAAGGCGGCGACTTCAGCTTCTTTCGGGCGTGGAAGTACTGGTCTTGGCTGGGGCGTCGCCAAAAGTATCGGGGCAGCTGCTGGGAGCGCCACGAGTGGTCCTCTTGTTGGACTCTCAAGTTTCGGCTCATCCTTGGGATGGGGAGCTTCGAATTTCAAAGGGGCCGCTGCGTCCGTGTTCGGAGATGCCTTCTCGTCTTCAAACCCAGAGACACCCGCCGCGGACGAATCTTCTCATGCTCACAAGTCGCCGTCTGCAACTGTGGAAATCGCCAAGGCACCTTCGCCTAAGGCCGACCCGGTATCGCTCTTTGAGGACCCTGCCAAAATAGGATCAGGACGGGGCGCTTCAGAGAAGAGGTTAAGTATTGAATGGGGTGTTCCGCCTGCTACGGAACCCGCTGCCACTCCTGGATGGGGATCGGCGACGAAGAAGAAGAGTGGCTGGGGTGCCGCAAGCTCACTGACTGTCGACCCTACTCCTACTACCGCGGAACCTGCGGCCGAAGTAGGATGGGGTTCTACGGCAAAGGCTCCTAGCTGGGGCGCAGTGACTTCACCCGCCGTCGACACTGCTTCCGCTGCTGCGCCTGCTGGGAGCCTTGGATGGGGCTCTACGGCGCCGAAGAAGTCTGGCTGGGGCGCATCAAGCACACTTGGGTTCGGTACGGGCATCACCTCTGCATTCGGCAATATCACCCCTTCTGTGAACGCCACCGACGTTGCGAAGGAGAAGGAGGAGGCTGAAAAGAAAGAGAAGGAGGAGCAGGCGCAGAAGGAGCAGGAAGAGAAAGAGAGAGAGCGGTTGGAGAAGGAGCAGAAGGAGCAGAAGGAGCAGAAGGAGCAGAAGGAGGCAGAGGCCTCACAGAACGCGGAGGTCGCTGAACCGGAAGAGCCTGAGTTCCCTGTCTTCATGAGCGCCGCACAGAAGAAGAAGCTCAAGACACAGCAAGCCAAGGAGAAGAAAGAAAAGGAGGAGAGGGAGAAGCGAGAAAAGAAGCAAGAGCAAGAGAAGGAAGAGGAGGCGGCTCTCGAGGCGGCGCAGAAGGCCAATGAAGCTACGTTGACGCTTGACACCGACCCCGCTACGCTGGACGAACCGAACAATGCGGGTGACCCGGCTCCTGGGACCGCTGTTGAATCTGGATTTGAGACGGCTGAGGTGGATGGACCAGAGTTCCCTGTCTTCATGAACGCTGCACAGAAGAAGAAGATCAAAGCGCAAAAAACCAAGGAGAAGAAGGAGAAAGAAGAAAAGGAGAAGCGAGAGTTAAGGGAGAAGGAGGAGCAGGAAGAGGCAGCTCTGTTGGAGGCAATGGCTCAACCAAGCAACGAGACACCGGTGGATACCACAATACCCCCACCCGCTCCAGAAGCCGTTGTGGAATTAAGCACAGAAGGTCCCGAGGAGAAGAATGATGAGGGAGACGGAGTAGCAGGCGACGCTGAAGCCGAGGAGGAGGAAGGAGCGGGGGGTCCAATGGCGAAGGCGGCTGCCAACGTTAACACCAAAGGGAAGAAGAAGAAGGGTAAAAAGAAATGATCTTTTGTCTTGCTCCGTTATGTTTCTTGCTTCGCTTTCCGCGGTACATGCTTTCAGTTTCAACGATTTCGTGTCTGTATATTACAATGGCTGGACAGAATTACATGGGATCCTTATGGGTTACAAAAGCGTATGGAAAATGAAACGTACGACGCAAGCTATTCGCTCAATGCATACCCCCAAACCCATCACCTCCCATGCCCATTCCTCTCGTCATACGTCTCCCAATCTCCGGTGACCCCATGTTCATGCCACCCATTCCATCGGCAGGGAGACCCATCCCACCCATGCGCATGGGCGACGCCATATGCTGATCAGTTCCTCCATTGCCATAGTACTGATTTGGAGGCATAGGTGCGATCCCTCCGGCGAAATGTCCAGGCATTCCTTGGCCTGACGCAAATTGGCCGCTACCGTGCGGTCGAGGAGAGAATCCAGCGTGACTTTGTGCCGCTTGCGTCAAACCATGGCTACGTCTCGTCTGTGGCGTGCCAGGACCACCGTCAGGGGCTTGAGACGGTCGGTCGTTGTGGGATGGCTCTGCGTTCTCATCTCCTTCGCGATTCTCCTTCAGGTATTCCATCAGTGGAGATGGGTCATAGTGCAAATCTGAACGTTCATCGACCATGAACCTTCGAAAGATACACCGCCAGAAAGTAAGAAATATGGATATAAGTCGAGTTCGTCTTTACGCACTGTTGTGTACCAATGTCCCACTGCGGCCCTCGCTCTGCCCTTGCAGTCATCAGGAGAGAGTTCCAATCCGAAGCACTTTCCTACGAGATATTATTGTCATTTCGGCGTTTACAATTGCGCATAGCACACTCACTATTGCTTGGGCAAGGATATTCGTTGGTTCATACGCTGTCTGACGAACATCAACGCGAACACGTTGCTCGCGAGCCAATGTTTCAACTTGTGCTGTAAGAGCCGGTCCTATGCGCTGTGAATTATGTCGGGGAACCTGCACTTTGACAGCACGAACAGCTTTGTTTGACGGAGACATGGCACGAGGGTTATGTACGGCGTGCAATCGTGTTGAGTCAAAGTAACAGAGACGCTACTCACCGCCGCGGTGGCTGTGCTATTCGGTACGCGGTCGGATTTGGTAGGGCAAGTAACTTATGCAACGCAGATGTACCAGAATATCATGGAGAAAATGTATGCCGTAGTTATACAAGAGCTGTACAAGACTAAAAAGGGCACGAGTAGTCACTCCATGATTTGTAGTGATGTGACTAGTTAGAAGAAAGTACTGCCATTCACCAAATTCACCGTCGACCAGGCTGACTGAAAGATCCAAAGACCGACCCTAGCCGGCTTGTCGACCTGGGTGGAATGGCGTCGTTATCTTTGACGGGAGATAAATCGGTTGGAATATCCAAACCACCACCACCGCCACCCTGTGCACATCAAATGTTAGATGTCTACGCGCTGCAATGCGTTTTGTGCACATACCTGACCAAAAGTGCCCCACTCGAAAGTGTGAGGTTGGGCGGAGGCGAATATATTGATCTTCCGTTTCTTCTTGGGTTGGCTGGTAGCATTCGCCTCGTCGTCGCTCTCGTCCACTCTGATCGTATTGCGTGCGACACTAGGTTGTCGTGATGGTGGCTTCTCCTTCGGCGGTCTTCCTCTCTTCGCAGGCGCACTGGGTCCAACGCCTTTTCGTCCGATATCGTCTTCGTCATCTGGCTTTGTCCGCTTCCGCTTCGTAGGTAACTCTTGTACGTCCTCATCTTCATCCTGAATGACAATTTCTGGCGCTTTACCCTTCCCTTTCTTCTTGGGCAACTCCTGGACATCCTCATCTTCATCCTCAATGGCAACTTCCGGCGCTTTAGCTTTCCCTTTCTTGTGGAGAGAAGGGGCCACATCCACGACCTCCACGTCGGACGGAGCCTCGGGTGACTTCTTCGGTCGTCCGCGTTTAGCCTTAGGCTTCGACGGACCCGCCTCTGTCTCTACCTCCACCGGTGTTGCTTGCTTCTTACTTCTCGGTTTCTTCACTGGCAGAGGGTCATTCTCCACGATGTCACTGTCGTTACCACCCCGACGTTTCGATTTCGGCTTGGGTGCGACAGGAGACTCCACGACCTCGATGTCCGGTGAGTCTTCAGCTGGTTCGGCAACACGTTGTTTCGACTGAGCTCGACGACTGACAGGTTTAGCCTTTGGAGGAGGCTTAGACTGTCGAGGACTTAAGATTTCCTCCACCTCGGGATCGGAACCAGCTATTGGACTGAGAGCAGTATGTTGAGATTTCACAGTCTAGAACAAGTAACAGTGAGCGATCAAGATATATGTGTCCAAGGGAGAAACATACTGAAGAACGCTTCTCTAAAGCTTTCCGCTTTGACGTCTCGGCTTGCAATTGTGCTTCCAATGATTGAAGCTTCTGCGCTGCGTCTTCCAAGTCAATGCGGCTCTGTTCTGCGTCTGCCTCCAACCTGGTTGCCATCTCGTTGGCCTCGACGAGAGCTCGCTGAAGTGTCATACATGTAAGACAAATATTGATAGACTAGTCGGAAATGTACCTGATGCTCCTCCAAGCTCTCTTTCCATTTCACGACCTTCGCCTTCGCCTTCTCGGCTCCGTTCTTCTTAGCATCGTCCAGCTGGTTCTGCAAATCTTTGACAGTGATTTCCAATTTGATCTTCTGCTGACGTAGCGTCTCCAGCTCGGTAATATCGCGAGATTCCAAGGTCCTCCACTTTTCAAGTTGCCTTGTAGAGTCCGAAGACGATTTGAGTAGTTCATCGTATTTTGTCTTGAGCTCAGCGTGACTAGTTTTGAGGCCGTCAAAACGAAGATTCGCGCGCTCCACTTCCGAAGACTTTGACGACAGAGAAGCAAGGACAGTAGCATGTTCGGACCTCAGTCCAACCAGTGTGTCCTATATTGCATGGAGATGTAAGACAAGTGAAGTCGTACAGTGGGTATGTCGTATTTGGTAAAGGGAGTAGACGTGCCTCGAGTTGTTCCTTCTCGTACTGAAGATCTACAAGTTCGGCTTCCTTCTCGGCTACTTGTGCTTCCAGCTCCGCATTCCTTTCCTGTAGTTCGGACGTGCTGCCTTTGGACTTAAGCTTCATCGTCCTCAGCTCCTTGTTGTGGTTCAGTCGAGCGAGTTCCAGTTCATCCTCAAGTTCACGAAGGCGACGTTCTTGCTTGGACTCCTGCATCTGGAACATGGCCAATTTGAAGTCCCTCTGCAACCGCTTCACCGTCTCCTGCCTCAACCTCTCCTTCTCTTTCGACGCTTCGATCCTCTCCTTGTCCAACTCAACACTGGTGCTCAGATGCGCAACCCGATGCGCCGTCTGCAGTGCATCGCAGCCCTCTCGCCATTCCGCTCGTTCTGCCTCCCACTTCTGCTGTATCTTCTGGATAGTATCTTTGGAGCGCGTATCCTCAGCAGTCAATGTCAATTTGAGCTTCTCGACAGTATGCTCCAAAGTCCGGTTCTTTACGATAAGTTCGTCGACGTGGGATTGCTGCTTAGCAGCAGCTTCCAATGATGCTGCATATGCAGAAGCAGCAGGTCGGACGGCCGTGGGTGCTGGCGAGGACCTCGAGGGGGTGGGGGCACGCAGAGCCATGCAAAAGTTTCGGGTGTGTCTCCGGATAGGGACTATGCTTCAATAAGTAAGTTTAATAAGTGAACACAGCGTAGATGTACAAGTTGACGAGAGGGCTTACAAGTGATCGAGTAATTCCTACCAGAGATCCGAGAGTAGGTGTATCTGGTAACGGTGCATATACAAGAGATGGTGCAATAAAGATGGTGCGGGAAAGAAAATGAAGCAAAGACGAGGAGGTCAAAAACACAAGGCAACCGGCGTCGAGGACGGGAACTCCGAGTCCACGACGCGCTAAAAAAAACGCGTCGCGGTCACATGTCAGTCGCGGTACAGCGGCCCGTCACACCGGTCATAAATTTCAAGGAGGCTCCCTCCCAACGCTTTCTCTGAGTCTTCTTTCCCACTGCATGCCAATCCGAAACTATGAGCTTGCAACGTCATACGGGTCCCTCGCTACCACAGACTCTTCTAGACGAGATCAACGGCGCAGGTCAGCACACTTACGAGTCGACAAGGGGTCTCGAGCTAACGACCCTCAGGTAGCTCGTCTGGAAAATCCGCAAATGCAAATATATCACGGCGGGATGTTCGTAAACAACAGCGTACCGAGAAGAAGCAGAGCAAGGCACAGTTTTTCAGTGCTGGCCATAACAACCCCAAACGTCGAGTAGAACAAGAACACGACGCATCACCTCAACGGAAGAAGCAGAAGCTGTCTGCGGACCCAGGGGTTCGTGTCGCATCAAAAACTAGCCATCCGGAAAAGGATGCCAAACGGTCGACCTCTGCTGTCTCATCTTCGAAGGCGGTGTCTAAATCTAAAGCCAAGACGACAGCAGCTGAACCTACCGCACTGGCCAAGCTGGCCGCGCGTGCAGACGCCGGGAATGACTATTTCGCATCACCCAATAAACGTGCAAGGACGCTAGACGAGATGGCGGAGGACGCATATATAGCTCGGCTGGAAAGTAAACTGGGGAAGAAAGGATCGAAGATGTCAAAGGAATGGGAAGAGGATGGTTTGGACGGTACATCTTCATAGTTGTTCCTCTCTCTGAGCATTTGCTGATTGTTCGGCTTTAGATCTCATGAAGGATCTAGACAACTTAGAAGCATCTCTATTCACTACGGGACTTGAAGAAGATGCCGAATCTGACGACGCAGAGGACGAGGGAGCTGGAGAATGGCATGGTTTTGGTGATGCCACAAAGAAGGGATCTGACACAGAATATAGTTCTGAAGCACTTGAACTAGTTGATGTGGCTGGTCCTGCCTCAGGTACGCACTCGTATGTCTCTGTACTTCGCTATATGGCTCACAGGGAAACGCAGGCACTCGATACATACCCCCACACCTACGAAATCGTCAACCAGATACAGTGGAAGAGTCCGAAGCTCAGACTAAGCTCAAACGTCAGTTGAAGGGTCTGCTCAATCGGTAGGTTAACTTCTTGCTTCTTGAGTGCTTCTGTACACGTCGCTGATATAAGACCAGAATGAGTGAACAAAACATCGCTTCAATAGTGGAAGGGATAGAGGAGATTTACCGGAATCATAGACGAAATGGTAAGCAACAACTATAACCTCCCGGCCTTTTTCTTATTCGTTTTTCTCTAGATGTCACCTCCACGATCACCACCCTGCTAGTGGAAGGCATCTCCGCCCATTCGATCCTCCTTGACTCGTATGTTGTCCTGCACGCAGCTCTGATATCAAGCCTTCACAAGCTAATCGGAGTGGAATTCGGTACGCTCGCACGCTTAGTTGAACCTCACGTCTTGTACTTACCGTCCTTCATTAGCTGCCTATTTCGTGCAGAATGTCGTCGCTAGCTACGAAAAACATTATGCGGCATTCGAGAGCTTCGTTCTTCCCGCCGAAACAAATTCCAGTGGGCTCGGAACCGAGGACGTGAAGGGGAAAGAAACGTCCAATCTCATTGTGCTGCTCTCCGAGCTGTACAACTTCCAGGTCATTTCTTGCTTACTTGTATATGATATCATCAGAGGGCTGCTCGAGGGCGAACTCACCGAATTTAAAGTTGAGCTGCTCTTGAAGATAACACGCAGTACGTGATCCCGTTAAGATTATTTCCTCGTAGACTCATAGTGCTTGTCGTCTAGATTCCGGACAGCAGCTCAGGTCTGACGACCCAACGACGCTGAAGAATATCATTCAGATAGTACATTCCAAGCTACCAGAGCAACAAGACGGCCTCAGGTAACGCCCGTCTCTTCTCATGATTACTACGACGCTGAGACCTTCGTAGCTCTCGTACACGATTCATGATCGAGACCCTGAGCAACCTCAAGAATAACAGGGTTAAGAAAGCCGCAGCGGGCCAGTACGCAGGGGGTGAAGCTGTAGACCGAATGAAGAAGTTCCTCTCCGGATTGACCAAGAAGCGACAAGGTGCATAGTAACATTCAATTCAGACATATCCTCTCGCTGAATACCCTTCTTGGTAGTACGCGCGCACGAGCCTCTTCGCGTCACACTCAGTGATCTCCATTCCGCCGACACGAAAGGTAAATGGTGGCTTGTCGGCGCCGCATGGGGCGGGAATCCGCTCGTCGACCACAAAGAGAACACCGCCAACGCAAAGGATCTGGACGGACCTAGCGAGGACGTGTTGATGAAGCTAGCGCGGAAGCAGGGCATGAACACAGATATCCGGAGGAACATATTTGTTGTTTTGATGAGCAGCGCAGTGAGTTATGATCTTTCACCTGACTGTGCGCCGTTGATAACGTCGATATTGGTATGTATAGGACTATGTGGAAGCCTGTGAACGTCTCTCGCTTTTGAGGCTGACTGAAACGCAGCAACGAGAGTTCATCCGCGTCATCTTGCATTGTTGCGGAAACGTACGTTCACCTGCTGAAGGTTTGACCGAATCTCACTCACCGTCATATTGCAGGAGAAGCAATTCAATCCGTACTATACCCTCGTCGGCCAGCAACTCTGTCGTCAGTCAAAATCCCATCAATTCACGCTGCAGTACTGTCTGTGGGATCTCCTGCGCGATCTCGGTGAGACCACTGTAGGCGGCGCTGAGATTCTGAAGAATATGAAAGACGATGGAGGAGGATTTGATGTGAAGCGGATCTCTGAGACGAGAATGGGCAATGTAGCGAGAGCGTTTGGGTGGTGGATCGCAAAGGACTGTTGCTCGCTGGCCATACTCAAGGTACGCTGCATTATCGTCATATGAAGTAGATTGGAGATTGAGAGTGGCCTTATGACATTTACAGCCTGTGGACTTCACGATTCTCCAGACTCAAAGCCGCAATTTCCTCACACAACTCGTCACGTACACGATCCTTGCCACACAGCTATCTACCCCACTGCTGTCGCTCGACCCCAAAGACCATCCGGACACCCACAACAGAGGACCTCTCGAGGAAGTATTCATCAAAGCTACTCACATCCCTGTCCTCGCACTGGGATTAGTCTATTTCATCGGTGAAATGAACCATGCTGACACTGGCGAGAGTAGCGGATTCCTAAAGTGGGCGAGGAAGGTCGCATTGGATACGTTGAAGACCGGTATGGACGTCGTACCAAACCTGTAGTAGTCTTCTCAGATATCAGGAGTGGAACGCTTTATGTTGGTTTGTGAAACGCCACACTAGAATACACATTTCCGCTGCTACCCCCGAATGAAAACGTAGGGAATGCTATTCGCGAGCTGAAGGAGACGTGTGTCAGTCACAGCAATTACAGTGAACCCATGAAGGAAACGTACTGATATTGTAGATCGGTCTCGTCGTTGGCGAACTTTGTGCGCAGCTCCTCTTGGGTAAAATTACATGCTGCGGGTAGATTGGTCAGGAACCGTCAGGCGGGACTGCGAAAAGCGACTCACAGACGATCAAGAAATGTCCACCCGGCTTCAGAACCTGCGCAATTCTTCTCGGGTAGGCATCTGCAGGATGCTTTCCGACGTCGTCTCTTTCAGCCAACGCCATCGCATCAAATGTCCCCTTGTCCAACACCAGATCCCATGCTACTTCTCCGTCTGCCCGATCTGCGTCCAATGCCGCCGGGAACGCCGTCAAGAAATCGCATACAGCGAACTGGATCTTCTCCGAGTCATCTCCTTTCGAGCTCCCAACGGCTTTCGCAAGCTTCACTGCGTCTTCGCTGTAGTCGACGCCGCATATCCGATCGGGAGTGTACCCAGCCTCTTGCAATGCGAAGAGAAGAGAGCCGTTGCCTGAGCCGACTTCTAAGATACTCGGGTTGAGAGACGATGGGACATTCTCCACAATCCAGTCAACCATCTTCTCGATTGAATCCTCGCCAAACCTGATCCTTGGATAAGTAAACGGTCCATGTTCGAAATCGAGACCGTGCTCACCAGATCTCTCCCTCATCTCCGATCTCCTCAAAATTTGTCAATTCGGTCGAGTACACATCATCCCAGCTGTTGGAGTTGGTTGAAGTTGGAGTGTCAATTCGAGAAAATGAGGAGAATAGGTTACATACTGTCTCTTGGTTCCAAGCTTGGATGAAGGAAGCTCGTCGGACATGCTGAAGCAGAATTGGAAGCAGTGACCCGTCGCGCTACAGAGTCGTGAGTGGCTGGCTTAGTCAGCATGAAAGCGTCGCGTTCAATTTGGGTCACTCGAGTCCGCACGTCCAATGGTCGCGTCACCACACAAATCAGAATGCCATGGATGTGAAAGCAGAGCGAGAACAGAGGGTCGAGAAAGGATCACGAAGATGAACAAAAGTGAAGTTTGCTGTTAGTCGAGGTGAAGCATCGTCATGAAGTATCCTGAACTGCCGACCTCGGAGCGTCGTCAGAGAATTTGAGCATGACAGCTCAATAACGGTGTTTGATTGATTGAGAGCCAATGAGAGGTATCGTATATGTGTCGTCCTGATGATTATAACCAATGTAAAGTATGCTGATACAGACGGGAACTGAGTGAACAAATATATCTGAAGGATGGTCAGCGACGTCACGATACCAGAATGAAAGGACAGGCTCACGAGATACGCCCATCATCTTAGCTTCCCGTCTGTCTTTTCCAGCAGGTCTTTTGCTTCGTTGATTTTACTCGCCAGGTATGGTGAGCCTCCTCGGTCAGGATGATTCGCAATCATAATCTGGCGGTGAGCATCTTTCAAGCGCATGCGTAATGTGGGATTATCTCTAAGCAACATGAGGACAGATAGTCGAGGAAAGTGAAAGAGACACTCACTTGAGACCAAGGATAGCAATAGCCTCTTTCCTGTCCATCTTCGACTTGAAGCCTCCCTTGACCCACTGTTCTGCGGCACCCTTGCCGCCAATGAGGCCGCGACGCATAAGACTTCGGCCCATAATAGCTGCTGCAATTGCACCAACACCGAGAATTACTGGCGTCGCCATGTAGAAGGATTTAAGAAGAATGTGTAGAAGAATGCAATGGCGGTCAGAAGTGAGTGAGGTGCCGCCAGATAATATTCTGATAAATGCCGCTGGGGCCGAATTCAGGCGCTTACAGGCAGCACGGTGTTATGATCATCGACGGAGACTTTGAATGTCGCCCACGACATCGCATTCGCACCTACCTTCCACATTGTCTTTGCTTTTGTCAAATCTTTGCTCAAGTACATCAAAAGTTCCGAACACAACAGGATTCAAGTCGAATGCGCGCTCCATTGATTCAAGGCCCCTCTGGATTAGCATGTCTGTTGAAGCAGTTGGGGGGGAGGGGGAGTGATTGTATGGCTGCTTTCAATCATTTGCACTATGCATTGCGTGTTTGAGTCTTTTGTGGTCTTTCGCAACTACTGTTCGGGGGTGAATAGGCAGTGCCACTTCTCGAACAGGCTGACAGAATAAATATAACCCGTCGTAGAATACGCGCACGGTTCCTAGACTCATTAGGCTCGCGCCAACGGCCTCGCCTCTTGCCCCACTCTTCCCTCTCTACCCTACTTATCTTGTCCTTGTCGTCGCTGCCATGGTCGATGCGCCAAACTCTCCGCTCGTCGTTCTGCGACCAGGCCTGTTCAAGAACGAGAAGAAGGACCCAGCCATCGTCATCATTCCATTTACCACCGCCGACGTGATTCCTCAGCTGCTGGCCTCGTTCAGCGCTGAGGCTCGGGTCGGTGGTGCAGTAGGCGTTGCCGCCACGTTCAGCGACAAAGGCAAGTTCAAGACCTTGGCCTTTGCCGCCGCCGATCATGTAGTCAAAATCTCCCTCGACACAATGGCCCACAACCCTAAAGGCAAGCTCAGAATCAAAAAGAAGAAGGCGTTCGCAGCAATACAGAAGATTCTCACTGATCCAAACTTGGACAAGATCGGCTTCGATATGGAGAAGGTCGTAGCGGGTCTTTATCGCAATCATGGGATGCACATTTCTCCCGCTATAGACCTTCAGTCCATGCATAGTCGTACTCGCCCTCGATACTCCAACGATGTGCTCTTGGGCGTTCTTGGTGGCGAAACGACGCTGGAGAAGGAGAAAGTACTGCGCGTTCTCCGTAATGACGACGACGACGAGCTTAATGTAGCGTTACGAGCTTGGGCAGCCTCTACTGTTCCCACCCTGCCCGGCTACGCAGAGCGTCGTCCGGGTATGAGAACCATCTGCTCCGAGAAGCTGTCTTCGGAGGTACGTAATGTGTCATCCTATCTTCACGGCCATTTTGGAAATTGACCATTGACCACAGGACCTAACGATGCTGAGCAAATGCGTCCATATCTTCGACTGCTTGCATTCTCTGAAACCCACGATAGTCAAGAACGACGTGAACCGTGAGTTCAAGGTGAACGACGCTGGCAATGTCGAGATCGACCTTGAACGTTACAAGACACGGCTTCGCAGATCCGACAACCAAGTAAGTGCTCGCTACGTCTGACCGCAGAGGCTGTAACAATCTGACACGTCCATGTCTACAGCATATCCTAGTCGAAACGACCAATGTCTCTGATGTCGGTCCTATCATCGGTCGTGCCACACGCGTGACCGGCAAGGTTGCCACTGTCGAGCTGAACGGCAAACAACTACGAGGTTCTATAAGCTCCATCCATACCGTTGGGAGGGAAATCACGAATGCAGAGCTTGATCGAGTCGGTATTATACTTGACGCCATGCATGATACGACTACCCTTCTCTCGCAGCCTCTTGTCAGACAGATATTTTTCAGGGACCCGCCCTCGGCTGCTTCTGAACCAATACGGTCCCCGTGTTTGCACTACAGACACCGGCCCCTCAACACTTCCCAAGCCATCGCTGTTCAGAGGATCCTCTCCGGAGATCCCAAGGATCACATAGTTCTGATTCGTGGTCCTCCTGGGACTGGGAAGACGACTGTCATCGCAGCATCTGTGGCAAGCTTGATGACAAACCCGAGCTACACGGAGGAGCGTTTTATTTGGCTCCTCGCACAGTCAAACGTGGCGGTGAAGAACATTGCGGAGAAGCTTGCCGACGTTGGCTTCTTGGACTTCAAACTGCTCGTATCCAATGAGTTTCATTTCGAATGGTCAGTCAAGCAGCTCGCATATCATCCTGGTGTAGCTCACAAGTCATACAGGCACGAGCATCTATACGAGAAGATCGCAAGCAACGTCATTGTTTCCGACACATTCATTGAATCTTCTGTCGCCATGGATCGTCGTCTGAAAGGTTCACGTGTAATGCTATGCACCCTAAGCATGTTCTCTCATCCCCTGTTAATGCGTGCTGGGATCACGCGTTTGGTGCCCGTTGAGACGGTTCTCATAGATGAAGCGTCCCAGATTGAAGTTGGTGACTATCTTCCGCTGCTCAGTAAATTCGGAGCCAGTGTCCGAAAGCTAGTGTTCATCGGAGATGAGAAGCAATGTGGGTTTCTGCTCTGCGTGCTTCTGCGGCATTAGTGTCTAATCAAGTTCTCCGCAGTGGCACCGTACGGCGCAGATGATGTTCGTGGGCTCCGCAGCGTCTTCGAAGTAGATCATCTCTACGAACAGGCTGAGTTTCTCGGCAAGCAATGTACGTCCTCGTGTAAACCATGCTCTCCGTTGTGCTTACGGGCATCTAGACCGGATGCCGGCACCCATCGGCGACTTCATATCGCGCAAGGTCTACGAAGGACGTCTCAAGAGTGAGCGTAGCATCAGCGACAGGAACTGTTGTCGCTTCGTCGACGTCGACAAAGGCAGGGAAATCTTCAAAGGTGGCAGCTTCCAGGTACGTCGTCTTTGTCTGTCTTCGCAATTCCGTGAATAACTTGATGTACCACGCCAGAACACAGAGGAGGCGGACGCAGTTGTACGTGTCGTCCGCAAGTTCGTCAAGGAAGGCAAGAGTTTCCGAGTCATCACGCCCTACGACGCGCAGCGAGCACTGCTAGAGAGCGAGCTCAAGCGGGCGACCTTGCCGTGGGAGAACATGTGTTTCTGCATTGATTCGTTCCAAGGTTAGTCTGCGCGCGTCTTACCTGTCATTTCCCCGTGCGCAGCTGCTGATCCTTGCGCAGGGAATGAGGACGAGCATATCATCATCTCTATCGTCCGCTCGGACAAGATTGGATTCCTCAACAATCTTCGGCGGTCTAACGTCATGCTCAGCCGCTGCAAGAAGAGCATGACCATCTGTACCAGCAAGAAGTATATCCGTGGCAAAGCCAAGAGTACGTTGCTAGGTCAGTTAGAGGCGGAATGGGACGACGACGCTTGGGTTAGTCGGAGGGAGTTGCTCTCAGAGGACTGGTGACCATCCAATTCTTGCGGCGTGCTGTGCGGTGACGTTACATCGCGCGTTATGATTCATTCTTAGATACGGCTGAGCGTTGGCTGAGCGTGCTTTTACTGCTAGACTTGTACATTTACTTAATCTTGAACACGCGACGGCTGCGATCCTGTGTTATCAATATAATCATCCATGATATCTTGTTGAGACGCAGTGAGGAATTCGGCCGCAATCAACCCGTGAAGATTCGCAGAAGGCCTGTTTGACAGGTAAATAGACGTTCCACTTCCCGATTCAACTGTCTGGACTCCCTCTGTCCTGTACCACCATCTTCCCCCCACTATGGCACTTCCCATCAGCGGGTACGCTCAGCAGCTGCTGGACGTTGATAGCGTAATCACGTTCAACGTTCACAACGAGAAAGAGCTCACCGCAGAGATCTTGCAGGAGTTCAAGGACTCCTTATCGATCCCGCGAGCCGCCGGCCTAGGATGGGCGAATACGAGCAACGGCCTCCTCACTGTCCTCGTCCTCGCATCGAAAGACTCCGCCATTGCCATCCAATTCTCTAAGAAAACTGTCAAAGCCACATCTCCCATTCGCCAAGTCCGCAAGCTCCTAGAGACCCACTTCCTATGCGACCCGGACATCACCCTCTATTCCTTTGATATGGGACGCCTCGCACTTTCCCTCTATCGCGACAGAGATATGCGCATCTCCCACGCCGTACATATCCAGGACGCTTGCGTCGGTGTCGACAAGCCGTACCTAATTATCAACGCAGTCGAGTTCGCGGTGAGAGGCACCAATATCAAGGCCTTCAATAACAACATCAAGGAGGCGTTCCGCGACTACACCTGGGATTCCGCGGACGCGGCTTGTACACGAACCGTCGTGTTTCGGGCCTGGCTGGCGGCCTATATGCCGTTCATCGGAGACATGGGAGAGAGGTTGCGCGACGTGAAACGTATTGACACGAGCAGGATGAACGAAGCGGTGCGTGCTATATGTTCTTTCGGCTCCGATGTTTGTGGCTGACTCGCTTGATCCGGCAGCAACTTCGTACGCTCGCGCAGCTCGATCGTGGCGATCAACGACTCGACGGTCGCAGACCTACGGCGACGACCAACGAATTCACGGCCAACTCCATTCGCGTCAACGTTCGCTTTCCTCACAAGATCCGCGTGAAATCTGACCGGTTTCAAAACCGTCTCCGCAAAGGCGTGAGTACCGGCCGCGTTCGAATGCTCTGTTCCTTCGTCCACAATTTCGCTAATCATTGTTCCGCAGAATGATGTACAGATGCTCGTCCAGGACCAGTATGGATATGTGTTCACTGTCCATGGGCGTACCTCCGACGTTTCAGGGCAGCATGCTGATATTGTAGCCTCATCTTCATCTTTCAACTTTCATGCGAAGACAATCCTCGACATCACCACCATCAGCCTTGATGACCCCACCATGGCTGAAGTGAAGCGAGATGCTCACATTCTCAGGATGCTTCAGCAGCAAGACACCTTTACCAATAACCCATTCATTCATCTCATCTGGCAGAATCATGAAGACTCTCCTCCTGACTGGCCAGCTGCCAAGTACAGGACCTCAGATTATGTCCCCCCTGTCCGCATGGATCCTAATCGCCCCATGAATAACTCCCAGCAGACTGCAGTTCTCCACATGCTGAAACTTGACAACAACCATCGCATCACCATCATTCAGGGTCCTCCTGGCACAGGCAAGACCACTGTCATTGCCACCTTTGTTCTTTCTGCTACTGCTGCTGGGGGTACAGGCATCTGGCTTGTGGCTCAGTCTAATGTTGCTGTTAAGAACATTGCTGAGAAACTTGACAGCTCTGGCTTCTCTGAATGGAGACTCCTAGTTTCTAAAGACTTCCATTATGACTGGTAAGTTCTCAGTTCATTATCTAGTCCTTGATCTGATATGCTTGGTAGGCATGAACATCTCTACTCTGGCATCACCAAGAGGATCATTAGGTCTGATGAATTCAAATCAGGAGCTCAGGACCTAGCAGGTGTCAAGGTCATGCTCTGCACACTCTCCATGCTTTCTCATTTCAAGATCACCATTTTCACCAAGCAAGTGCCTATTCAGTATCTGGTTGTGGATGAGGCCAGTCAGATCAAGGTCTCAGACTATATATCCCCTATTTCCTCCAACCCCTCTCTCTGCAAAATATGTTTCATTGGAGATGACAAGCAATGTGGGTTACTTGTTTGCCTGATCTAAGTGTAGCTGCTCATATTATATAACAGTGCCTCCCTTTGGCCAAGATGAAATTGAAGATATTGAGAGTATATTTGAAAGACCCCATCTTCGCTCTACAGCTGTATTTTTGGACAGACAGTGTAAGCTGCATATTTTCTCTTTTTCTCAAACTTCCTTGTGCTGATCAGTGTCATCAGATCGCATGCCTCCTGAGATTGGCAACTTCATCTCAGATGCTGTCTATGATGGTCAACTGCGCTCCAATCCTAAGCACCTTCATGCCAACAAACATACTTGTTTCTTTGTGGATGTTGTAGATGGTGTAGAGAAGTCTGATGAAACCTCCTACAAAGTAAGCCTTGCTACATTTTTCTTCTGAATTTTGCCTCTAATTTTGTGCTTAGAACCTTGCAGAGGCAGCCACAATTGTAACAATGGCTGGACATCTTCAAGTGGAGAACACCAACTTCCGTATTATTACCCCATATGATGCTCAACGCTCCCTTATTGAGAATATGCTGAAACAGGCCAATTTGGTGTATGCTAATAAATGCTTCAATGTTGATTCATTCCAAGGTATGTCCTTCTTGAATTTATGTCTGGTCTGATGTTAAGCTCTTGATGACAGGGAATGAAGATGATGTCATCATTCTATCTCTGGTTCGCTCCCATGCCCTAGGCTTCTTGGAGGACCTCAGGAGAACCAATGTCATGCTCACTCGCTGCAAGGAGGCTCTTTTTGTCTGCTCTAGCAGGGCTTTTCTCAATGGCCCAGGCCTTGACTCTCTAGTTGGGAGAATGAGTGCAGCATTTGGAGAGGAAGCCTGGATTGAGCTGGCTGACATAGCTGAGAACAATTTTTAGCACACACTTATCTCATGTATTGATCAGACCACATCTCAAATCCTAAGATTTTTTGAATTAGGCATCATTATTAGTTTTAGTGTGCATTCTGTCTACAGATTTGATTTATGGTATTGGAAGAGTGCCCTCATATCTAGCATGGCCTGTGAGACAGCATCCTTGAAGATAGCAGTGGATGTGAGAGGACATGAATGCTTGGACTCAATCCCAAACTTAACAATGTCCAGTCCAGCAAGGTCTAAAAGGAGACAATAATGAGAATGAGGGTGTACCAGACACCATAGAGGCACTCACAATTGATACCATAGCCATCAGCCTCTGGTGACCCAAACCTGGTAGCAGAATAGGATGAGCATGAGAAGCAGTGCTCGAAAGAAAGACCTGCATACCCTGTCCCTCGGAATTGATGACCGGCACTCAAGCCGCTCGTACTGAGCTTCCAAGTCTGACTGCGAGAGAAAAGCTCGTCGTCGAGGAGCTCATGACGTTCACCATGGTTCGCCTGGAGCATCAATCGCAAGCCCAGTAGATGGCGATCGATACCCTTGCCCGTCGACGCGGCTCGTGTGAGGTTAGTGTGAGTTTGGATCGCGCGCTGCAATAAAGCGCGACGCGCTTCGACCTGTACAATATTCCAATCAAGCTCTTGAATCTGAAGACGAGCAACGAAGGCTACCGACCGTCGTTGATGATTCTCCCATGGCGAGCACGAAGGCATGACTGTCTGAAGACAGTGAGCGAATGGTCTCCGTACGACCGTGATGGAACAAGCGGGTCAGCGCCGTCTCATATGTAGCGGTGACGGTGCCGCGAGTCCGGTACCACGCAAGTTGGAGGGCCATTTGTATGTACGCGTCGGGAGATTGTCGCGCTACGGCACGAAATGAGCTACTGGCAGTCGAATCCAGCTAAGCATTACTCACCGATATTTTTGATCCAACCAGCGCCATACTGACTGAACCAAAGTACGGTGTCATCTGAGTCGTCCGTCAGAGCTTTAGCCCGCTTCTCGGCTGCAACACATTCATCCTCGATATGCTTGTCAGTGACCCAGTCCAAGCGACGCCAACCATCCAACGTGGCATTGGCCACGAGCGAGTCGTCAGAAGCTCCCAGAACGAGTGGGCCTCCAAACGCGTCGTCGTCAATGCCCTGGACTACGGCGTACTCGGTGACAATGCTTGGAACGAGGGCGTCACAGACCGAGTGTTCTCCGATTGCGCCAGCGCGAGTATTTGACTCCACGATGATATTGAGAGGCTTGTCCCACCATCTGTTGCGAGCCGGATGACCAGGATGTGATGAGCGTAGGTTATGAAGGTGGTCGTCAATTTCGTTGTCGGTGTCGGGTTGAGGAAGGGACGGTGCCTGAGAACGCGAGGACCGGACATAAGTGTAGGGATCGAGACTAAGTGCGAAAATTGAGTGTTTGATGGCCGTGAAAGTATCGTGGTTGGCGGGAGACAACGACAGCAGGTAAGCCAAATTCTGAAAACGACGAAGATGGGACGTCAGAAAATTCATGACGCAACAAAGGGACTGCTACCATACCTCTGTCCACTGATTCCTGTCGTCGGCACTTAGAACGGATATTGGGATTGCAGGATTACCTGTTTTCAGCCGTTTGGCAACGTCTAGTACGACACTGGTTATTCTGCTCTCGAGCTCCTGAAGAGGTATCATTTGCAGGCTGTCGTCCAGTACGTCGATTACGTAGAACCAATCGTATACACACAACATAATTCCGCGTGCTGTGTGCTCTAGAGGCGAGGGTGGTGGTGACAAGATATCACAAGTCGGACGTGGTATGCGCGAAGTGTTGAATATTTGCGCCGTAGTCCGTCGAAACCAGATTCCTGTAGATGTCCAACTTCCAGGACCAGTAACGCAAGAGCAAAAGTCTTGACGAACCTTCGCGCGTGCTATCAGGGTATATCTCCTGTCTGTGAAGTCTATTTAGCTTCACGCTTCACTTTAGTCTAAGAAAGAAGGTGACGTACCGTCCCAACTGCACTTTAAACTCAAGAATACGATGGACTAGCAAGGCTGCCCGCCGTACTTGCCATCGGGTCAGGCCAGTGTCAGCAATATAATGTTTGGTCTCGAACCCCGACAAGACTTCTATGGGAACGTTGACATCGTTGACAAACGATAGCCACCAGTTAGAATGAATGAGAAGGGGCGCGCGCCATTCGTGGTAAGCTTTCTTCAACCAGATGTTGTCGTCAAGCCAATTATGTGGAGAGGCCTTATCTAGCTCTGCCACGAAGGTCACGACAAAGTTGAGAAGTGGTGCGAAGGATACGCACGATGTAAGCGTTCCTGGCATATGTTGCCTATACCGTTCTCAAAATTGTCCGCCCACTGTCTTCTCTTCTCCATAGCCTGTTCGAAGGAAACCCCACCACGATCTGCTTCTTCTCGAAGAAACGGCTCCAAAGAAGCAAGATATCTCTGAAGCGTTTGATGCAAGTCAGGTATGGGCAAACGAGGCAGAGTAGCTTTGGAAGAGTTGTACCGGACGGCGGTGATTTGAGGCAGCATGGGACGACTAGGAGAGTGGACGACCTGCAGAATGTGTTTCCGAAGCATCTGAAACGACCGTAGATGAGAAAACAGCAAGCTTTATATACCAGCGTGGTTAGGACGGGTACCCGACGGCGAAAGGACAGCAACACATATCGACCGTGTCCCTCCGAAGACAGAGAAACGAACTTGAAGGAGCGAGCGCTGTACTCATTTTTAGTGATCAACACGTGATCTAACACGATCGAGAACCGCGTCGTCGCGTCGACTTTAGCGTTAGTGGCTTTCTCTCTTGTCTCCCAATCCTGACTCGAACAGTCCCAGTTGACCAACATACGCGGCATCCTCCTCTTTCTTTGACCAGGTGCGTTGTTTGAATATCGGGACCCATTTCTACGGTCCGCACATGAGTTGAGACATCTCCACAGCGCCAAATCCGTCCCACCGCGACATCAACCTACCGCACAAAACATTCTGCCACCTGTGAAACTACGCGTCGAGAGCTACTTCTCAGTTCGCACAAGAATCGTATAATGGACCCACCTCGGATATTGATAGAACGACTCAAACGCGATTATCCGAGGCCGACTGTTGACTTGGTATGTCAGATTATATCCATCTCACTAAATACATCAGACGACTGACCACAGCTTCAAGGAGTGGCTTAGAGCTTGCTATCAGTATATCATAACTAAGAATGACTTCAATCCCACGACTGATATGGAACAAATAATCCACGAGGTGAACCGTGAACTCCTTGGATCGAGCCTCTGCGACTCCACGGTGCCTGGGACGGGCTTTCCTGACAACGTAAACGATCTGGATGGCGCTGCAATTCCTGGGCCCCCCATCCTTATTGAAATTGCAGCTATGGACGAAATAGGCCATAGCGCATTCTCATTACTGAACATCGCCGAGGAAAGAGCCGAGCACGCAAAACGGGAAGCGAGGAGACAAGCAGCAGCAGAGTCCGGAGAAGCGGAAGAAGAAGAGGAGGAAGATATCAAACCTACGTATCCTCGATCCATGCTTCGATTCGAGCTTTCGGATGGGACAAAAATCTTACACGCTTTCGAGTACGTCCGCTTACCTGACATCGAGCTCGGTGTAACACCGATAGGCTACAAGGTAAGTATGATTGCTTGACATACTGCACCCAGGTCTCTGATGCCTTATATTTTGACTGTGCTCCATTAGTTTCTCGTCAACAAAGTCTATGTTCGCGATCATCGTGCTTTCCTTGAACCTGCAAACATAACACCCAAAGGAGGCTCGTGGTCAAAGGAATGCGTTGATGCCCAGGAAGACGACCTTGTGAGATATTGGAAGCAACGAATGAGGTGAGTATTTCATCGGTATGCGAGCTGAATCAATATTTATTGCATATCTGGACTCGGATAGAATTGCACAAAACGACCCTCCTGCTCCTCCACCCCAGGTCCATGTGCCACCTGCTGCAGCACCTCAGGCTGCACTGATAAACCCTAGAATGCCAGTTGCCCCAGCGCGAGCTCCTTCACAGCCGCCAATCCCTTCTGTACGATCACCTCTGCGCGAAATATCTGAGCCTCCCGAACCCTCCCATACATTTCACGACGATGACGAGCAACAGCCTCGCAGACGTAAGGTTCCTCCTCGTAATCGCAGTCCGTCACCCCCGCCTCCGCCTCGACCACGCCCTACCAGCACACGTTCGAAATACTTCGATGCCGACGACGGAGATTCGAAGGATAAGGGGAAGCAGAAGCAGAAGGCCGGAGACCTCGCGCGCGAGCTCATTTTTTCGCCTCACCGCAATGCGCCCATCATCGTTGACGACTCGGACGACGAGTTTGACAATTTGGACGGCGCGGAAGTCTCGCAGAGTAAAGGCAAAGGGAAGCGCAAGGAGTCTTCCGTTACGGTCCAAGTGCGTTATGATCCGGATCCAGAGGTCCCTGAATCGGGGGACGCTAGTAGCGAGTATGGATTCGACGAAGAGTTCCCCGACGAAGTCATGGCAGAACTCGACAGAGTGGAAGAAGAACACATCCAGGAAGATGCGATCCGGTCGCAGACACAGACCCAAACCCAGACGCAATTGCAACAATCCGGCACTACTCTGGTCGGGACTAGTCGCACTACTGCTACAAACTCTCAGGCCACCCTCGTTGCAGGACGTCGTTCCCAGTCGAGGGGAGTGGGGGGTGTATCACATCCTGGAGCCACGCAATCGCGGCGACCGCCGCCTCAGGACATTGATTTCATCGATATCGACGACGATGAAGATGAGGAAAAGGAGAATATAGCGGTGCCGACGCGACACACTAGGAGACGGATTGACCCTGACGAGGTTATTGTGCTTAGTTCGGATTGAGCACTGAGTCTAGGAGAGAATTGTTGGTGGATGTTCGTTGACGAACACATAAGTTGTAAGAAATGGACTTGTAACGATCACAAGCAGCTGCGTAGGTGTGGAAGTTGTTGAATAATCTAATAAGTATTTACAGCATGCTGGCATACATTACATCTAAGAGAGACAAGAGATGGACATTCCTATCCCAGAACCGCTATCTTATTCTTCTTTTTCTTCTTGTTAGTGCTTGCAAAGTTTCGCCAACTACCAACACGTTGCTCGCGATTGGCTGAAGATACATTCATCGTCAGAACCGGTAAATCATGCGAAAAAGTAAAGCGAACGGACCTTCCCAGCTTGCATCATCCTCAGCTTTCCGTTTCCTGGCTGCTACTTCCTCCTCCTTCTTCCTTGCTTCGAGGCCTTCATTGGCCAAATTCATCTTCACCGCCCTGCGCGGAGATGTCAGACTAAATGAGATCCTGGAAGTAGAACCACAGTGACGTACTTTCGTCTCCGGACTTCCTCATCAATAAGCATTTCCTTTGCCTTGGCGCGCATCTGCTCTTTCCAGGATGGGGTCAGACCGCTCAGCTTGGAATCGTCGTCGGTCAGATTCGTCGGCAGTGTCATCTCTCTCAACAACTCGATACGAGCTTGCTTGATGACGGCATCCAGTTCTTCTCTCTTCGCCTTGTCAGATAGCTCAGATTCAGCCTGTACGCCACAGTAGTCAGTGTCTCGTGACATGATGTTGCTGGCAACATAAAGAGACATACCTTCTTGAGCAGGTCAAAGGCATCTGGAGCGCGGACATGGGATGTCTTGTCAGGATGGATAACTAGAGATCACACAACGTACAATCGTATTCCGTCAATATCAGTCATATTCACGTCGAAGAGTGAGTGGCCAGGGGGTTGGGCCAGGCTGCGAAGGTAAGATGCTCACAGAGCGAGAGCTGCCTGTACTTCCTCTTGATCTCTTCAGGGGTTGCTACATCCGTCAGGTCGAGAATTTCGTACGGGCTATAATACGCAGGAACAGAACGCGTCAGAGTTCTCGTGTTCGGAACAAATGAAGAACGGGCCACGCACTTGAGTTTGAAAGCCTTCAATATCCGTTCGACTTCGTTCTCGCGTTGGAAGGCTGTAGCCTCGCGATTGAGGAGCCTGTCGATATCCTCATCTCCTGGGGCTAAACTTGATGAAGCACCTGGCCTCGATGAAGAGGCTGTATTCGACATCTCAGCAGTAACGGGGTTCTCGCGGATAGCGTCGTCCTGGTAATTGAAAATGAGCGTATCCAGACGAGTGAGTACACAGATAGATGGTCTGGAGAATGTGGTCGACGACGAAGGGATATGTGCCAGAAACGGAAGCAAACGCTACAAACGCAAGCAATGCAACAAGCGCTTATAAACATCGGCTGTATTCAATGAACCACATCCTCCTTACCGGACTGCGAAGGACGTGTCCAACTACAGCCCGTACGACACGACTGTTCGAGGTATCTTATCGTGTCTACTTGCTTGTCTACTGTTTCTGAACCGGTCTGCAGTCTCTAGGAGCTTCACGACCATGCTATGGCATTAAACATAACCGGTCAGGCCTAAGGAGGGCTTACTCGACAGAACCAGGTCCTTCCAGTGAACCACTATATACAAAGCGACCTAGCAGAATTGAGCGTGAGGCAGCCCAGCAGAAGATATACGCCCAGCGCAACAAGAGTCTCTTCATGTATACTTCTGCTGTCGCACGTCCCGTCCTTCACCCCCTCTCTACATATTACTCACTCGCGATTCTAGATAGTCGTGGCGGTCGGCGTGACATATGCAGCCGTGCCACTCTACCGCATGTTCTGTGCTGCCACCGGTTTCGCAGGCACACCCAAGGTCGGCATGGGCAAATACGAAGCCGATCGTCTCGTTCCCGTCGAAAACGCCCAGCGTATAAAAGTACACTTCAGCGCGGACACGTCGGATCAACTGCCTTGGTCGTTCACAGCGCAACAGAAGTTTGTGACTGTCCTGCCGGGTGAAACCAGCCTGGCCTTCTATAAGGCGAAGAACGACACGGACCAGGATATCATTGGTATTGCGACGTATAACGTTACACCAGATCGGGTCCGTCTGCTATCTATGTATTCTCAGCAACCTCTGACACCTCACACAGATAGCACCCTACTTCGCCAAAGTAGAATGTTTCTGTTTCGAAGAACAAAAGTTGCTTGCGGGTGAAGAAGTTGATATGCCACTGTTGTTCTTCATAGACAAGGATGTCCTTGACGACCCGGCGTGTCGAGGTCTGGACGACATCGTCCTGTCCTACACATTCTTCAAGTGAGTCTGTGTCAACATGTTGGCAGTCATACGATACCTAACAGTTTATCACACTCAGGGCGCGACGGAACGCGCATGGACATTTGGAGCCGGACGCACCCGATGATGTTGTACAAGCCTCACAAGGATTCGGTGACTACGAGATGGCACCAAGGGTTGAAGACCGCAAGAAGGCAGAAGAACCTAGCTCGCCGTCATAATGCATTAGCTTTCCATTACACACAATCCCCCGTTCAATGTATATTATACACGTACAGTAATAGGAACTTCCGGACTAAACAGACGCACGAACAACAAGGGCGTTACAACAAGCGGAAGAAATGAAAGGGTATCGTGAGTGAAAGAAAATAAGTGATACATTCCGACACGGTGGTTCGCTACATCTAGTTCCATTCTGTGTCGTCTGCGCGAAATAAAAAGATAGACTATCAGGTTTGCATACCAAACGGCCAAGATCACGTCGAGCAACGACCCTGGCTTGACAAGTATAATCACATGTCCCACTCATCCCAGATCCCTTGCGTGCTTCGCGCATTGGAACTCCTGATCTGAGCCTGCTGCTCAGCCAGGACCGCGGTCTCGACCAACTCAACCAGGTTACACTCCGTCTCGTTCGTTCGACCACCATCACCTTTCATGGATATCATCACCGACCGCTCAGACGCATGTACTAGTCGCATGTCAGTCCCCTCGAGAACTTGTACGAGTTTTCCGGTGTTGAGGGTACGGATCTCGATGTAGGAGGAAGATATGAGGATGAGGTGGGTTCCGTGATGAGCGAACGAGTCTGCACGCGTTTCCCAGCGTAGGTACCCAGAGGAACGAGCGGGGGTGCCGTCCTTGTTGAGGTAGCAGCCAACATCTGCAGACCGACACGAGATGAGCTATTGAATTACAAATACTTTGCTCTGGATGACCTACCGTTGAACACGACAATCAGCTGAGACTCATCGCACTTCACGAGACCCAATGGCTTCGCCGCCGAACATCGCGATTGAAGGTTTTGCATGGGCAGGTTGCCATCCGCGCCGCTGAAATTTGGTATAACGGTAGATGATGCAATGCTCGGGCTCAAGCTAAACGTACGTCGCCATAAGTCACCGACACAAACAGAGGGTAAGTGATAACTGACTTTGTCGGGTCAGCCATTTGAATGCCGCGTTCTGTACAAACGCCGATGTGCTTGTGCAACGTTGTGATATCGTGTACATCCCTGGATATTGAAACAGGCTGTAGATAACATGAATGGTAATTAGTGAGACGAAACCATGACGCGAAACACCACCTCTCACATCGCCAAAGACACGGAAGGACGACGAAACGTGGTTGTTCTTCAAGTTGATTTCCGATGGATGAGTAGCGGTTAACACATGCAAGTATACTTGCAGGAAACTCTTCGTCGTATAAAACACTGCAAGAGGGGTCTGTATTAGTAGCATCATCCGGAGAACCAACTCAGCGGCTCACCCATTGTCCGCTGACCGATCTTCCCTACTTTCGCAAACGTCACTACCGCATCTGGTGCGCTTATTCGCTCCAGAGATGCGTCCAAAGATTGTGGTGCCGATCGCTGCAACGCGACCCGCGCAAGTAAATCAAGGGAATACGCATGCAGGCCTCCGTCGAATAAGATGACGAAGCGCTTATAGTCTTGTAGAACATGCAGAGACTTGGGATTAGGCAGTTGCAGGACCTTCTTGGGTTTCGGGTCTGAGTCATGACGGTGGAGAACATATACGCCAGAAGGACAGCCGATGGCGATGAAATTCTCTCTTCCACTGGCTATGAAAAGGCAGGAGTCAGCATTCGCGATCAAAACGACTGAGGGTGAGAAAAACACACAGAATGGTGCAACACAAGTAATCTTTCCCGTAAATCGTGATCCAAGAGACGGACCGGCCAAACTGGGAGCTTTGAAAAATCCTCCGCAGACAGTTATAGGCGCAAACAGCTACAGCATCTCACAATGAGCGACAGCCTCGCTCGATTCATACAGCGGCTTACCTTGTTCGCATCCTGCCCAACTTTCCGCATCGCCAACGCGTCCAGTAACTTTGCCTTCCACGTATTCCTCTCCTCCGCGTCCCGTGCAAAAAACGTATATGCTCGGGTACTCGGACTTGACGCATGGTAGACTTTGAATGGGAACATCTCGTTTTTCTTTGACCGGAATGAGGGAAGCGAGAACTCCTTCTTGCGGTCCTCGGAGTGGCCATCAAAAGCACCAAGCTGGAGATATTCGAGTGGGATGGGCTAACCGCATCGGATTAGACGACGACAAGAAAATCATGATTTGGCGGACTTACACGAGAAACTACGCCGTACCGGATGGAACCATTGGGACGCTCATCCGGACGGAGAATGAGAACTATTTGACAGGATATCAGGATCATGCGAGACATTTATCATGAGATACATACGATAGTTGTCCAATAATGCAATATGGAGTTCAGCCCATGTGTGGGACATGTCCTTCGAGCGATACCGTCGGAAAAGGGCCCCTGCATGAAGCAACGTTCGACTTGAGTCATATAGATCCATATCCTGCGTATCATGAACTTCTCGAAGTCATAAGTGGAAATCATGTTGCGTACAATGATTTCTCCTTTCTGGTACACCAAACTCTCACATAACGCCCAGAACTTCACCTTACTCTCCGCAGCTTCGATACCAGGTTGTGAACTCTTGATATACTTGTTGAGAAGTTCAAGAATAAGAGGTAGGTCTTTCTTGTCGTCCAAGTCAGGACCCGTATGTTTGTCGACCGTTTGTAGCAGCAGGGAGAGACGGGGAAGACGAGTGACAGGTCGAGATAAGAAGGTGACCAGATCGCGTCTTCGTATCCTTGGGTTGTCTGAGCATTGTGAGACAAGAGATTGGTATGCGGGGTTCTTCCGCAGTTCGGTACGATGCATCGCTTCTGAGAGAGGATAGTGTTTGATGTACTTCTCGTATGCCGCACCGAACTCAACACTAGCTGTATGAAGAGGTAAGCTGACTGCGCGTTCAGGTTGAACAGGATGTGTCTTACCCGCAAGAACAATATCCGCAACACCCTGAATCAGAGGATGCTGTTCCATTTGGCGAGCAAAAAGCTCGGTCAGCATTTGCTGGTGATACCGCAGAATTTCGTCCAGGTTCCAAAAGACTTCTGTGATGAAGCCCTCTTGTCGCTTTGCATTGATTGGAGAGTAGTCGCGTAGATTTTGGATGAAGACGAGTTGCACGGATTGAAGATCGCGCACGTACTCTCTCTCGGACTTGATGATTTCGAAGATCACGGACTGCCGTAAAACCTCTTCCCTGCCCAAGACCTCTTGTGCCTCTTCCGGAACCAGCTTGTACCACTCTTCATCTGCCTCTGCAAGCCTACCCTCCTGGAAATGCCGCAATCGACTCTCTTCGTCTAATAGACTAGATGAGCGTTGCAAGGGTTAGCCAAGGCAAAACATTATACATAAGATAAGGATGCTACACACTTCTTGGATACTTGTTCCGGGAAAGCTTGTTCCGGGAGGGAAGTGGGAGTCAACTATGAAAGTTGTATTCGATCGGCAAAGCGTCCTGCCATAGTGAAGGAGGAACTCACGTCTGGACTGCTCTCTCCGCTACTTCCCTCGACGAACGACGGCGGTCGAGAGCTGCTCGACGTCGGACTGATAAAAACTTCGCTTTTGGTACTCCTATGGTTGGCATAACGAGCGGTAGGAGATGGGCGAAGGGTGGACCTCTGCGAGGTGGAGCGATATAATTGATGTTCCTGGTGAGGTCTGGAGGCTATACTGGCCTCATATGCACTCGATGCTCGACTCGGAGGACGCACAGAAAGATCCGGTATTGGGAAAGAGATGTCATGAGGACGTGATGTTGAGACGGGGGACGCCGGAGTGAATGCAGGTTGCCGATGATGGTGGTCGGACCATAGGCCCAGAGGGTCGCGTTCTGGCGGCGTAACGAGAAAGTCCCAGCCATCTGCGACGGGGGAGGGGTTGGTGGGGGGAGCAGCACCTGTCGGAATGGCGACGCTGGGGTGGGGGCGAGTAGCATGCATAGCAGACATTCATCAAGTCAATTCCTGAAGCTGACTATGATCAAAGGTTATCGCAGTCCGCAGTTCAGAGCGCGCGCTGTCGGATACTCGCTGAGGCCGATTCTGCTGTGTGGGGCGATGCGTTATGTCGTGAAAGCGAAACAAATACACTGGTTAGAAACACAGCTCGCATCAAAGCGAAGGGAATGGATACATGGGCTCGTGTGGGTCCACTCTCATCGTCGAGAATCACGACGTCAATGTCGGCCGCTAGACAAGTCACAAATGCGGAAAGGCGCTCGCACTTATCTCTTGTAATTGGTTTTAGAAATTACGCGCTTCGTGTTTTTCAGGCCACCAAGCTCTTCGCTTCAGATTTCCTTCCTCTGTTGCGTCCTCACCGACAAACGGGTTCGTATATCCTCCAGAACACTCACAACCGACGTGTACTCATTTTCTCGTCCGCAGTGGGGGCTTTTCATTGTGGAACTACCATACGCTGTGCGTCTTGAGGTAGCACACTCGGAGCAGACAGGTGCTACAGTTTCAGACTTCGTCCCATCCTCCAGTTGCTCATACTATCCAAGTCTCCGTGTGGTTGTGCTATGTTAGCGGATGCTGCCCCAACCCCCATTGATGACGGCGACGATGGTTCGCTGTTTGGTTCCCCTCCGCCTTCGCCCGGCAGAGGTAGGTCGACGTCGCCGCTAGCTTTGCCTAGTGGTACAGATTCTGTACAAAACGTGGGGACCCTTGCACTTCCTGGTTCCCACATTTTTAACGATCTGCCATCAGCCCCTTTGTCGGTGACTTCTGGCTCTACTGTTAACTCGCTCCTTCAACAACCGCAGCCGCAACAGTTCACCTGGCTCGCCCCTCCCGTCCCTCCAATGCAGCAGCATATTCCGGAGAGGCCACCGAACACATCGTCGCATGCAAGCTCAAGGTCTGGCACTCCAGCCGTCGCCCCACGTGCTGCGCGTGCGCCGAGAAAACCCACCAGGAGAGTCGCTAATCGATCCGAGGCTTCGTCGAACGCGTCTACTCCACGTCCTACGCCTCCTCCAATCCCCTTGCCGAATGCCCTCGAGCCTCCACCATCAAACTTTTTGCGCAACCAACAAGCTCTCCTCGGTCTGGCAGGTCTAGTTGGCGGGGTGAATCCGGCTAATCTCGCCCTGCCTCGTGGTTCGTCTGCCAACAACCCTATCGTTGTTGACGATAGTGAGGACACACCCACGATCGGCCGTCGACCACCTCAGAGCTACTATTCGATGGCTGGGCCCGTCGTCTACCCTGCGGTTGTTCCTGCGCCTTCAAGCGATGATATCATCCAGACTTTGATCAAGCAAAAGAACGTATTCCCGGTCGTCGGCGCTTTACTATCACTAGTCGCACGTACGTCCGAGGGCCAGTCCATTTGGTCGCAATACCATGCTCAGCCGTCTGGCTTCCATCGTCCGTATGTCAACGGTCCTGACTTCGTTCAGACCTCAAAGCGTCGGAAGGTCAACGACGTTCCTGCGGGTGCTGCCGATTGGGATGTCCCCTATCCTTTCCACACGGGCGAGGGACCGGCGAACTATCGGGCGAATTGGGAGCGACATCGTAGCAAGCAGCTCATTGAGGATCTGATAGGGCTTGTCAAGAGTGCAGCGAGGAAGGCAGCGGCAAAGAACTATTACAAGATGCAGCAGCAGCAAGCGTTACCGGCTGTGATGGAGACTGAACCTGGGAAGGTGTTTAGGCACTATAGACCGGAGACGTTGAGATACGGTTTGGAGCCCGGTCAAGCTCCTCCTGCCCCTACTCAAAACGTCCCTGTGCCTCCGACGCCCTCCTCCGGGTCGACATCTGCTCCTGCTCCTACTTTTGCGTTTGGTCCCTCCACTCCCCCGGCACCCTCCATCGACGAGTTACTCTCTGCTATGATGGCCGGCACCGTCCCCGAGTCTTCATCCACTTCACTTCATATCAACAATGTCTTCCCTGCATCTTCCTCACCACCCTCTGCATATTCTTCAACATCGGCACTTTATTCATCATCTGCAACTGCATCCTCATCATCTCTTTCTGCTTCTGCATCTATTTCACCACCATCCAATGACCTTGCACCCGAGCTGCAACCTAATATTGACGATTTCTTGGCTATGATCGATAGTTTGCCACAAGGCGAATTGTCTGGGTTGTTCACGTCGGAAGACATGTTCGACCCTTCTACTTTGGGACCTATACCTTCTCCTTCCAACGGGGACAGCGCGACGTCTTTACCTCCCCGCTTCACAGAAGCGCCGCCTCCAGCTATCGATTTCTCCGACCCATTCCTTGCTTCTATCGATCCGGTACTTCTTGGCTTCTCTGTGCCCCCCTCCGGATCATCGAGTATAGATGTCCACACGGAGACAGTGAAGGGAAGATCGGTTAGTACGGGTCCTCCACCTACGCCTAATTTGGTGGGCTCTCCGTTGTCCTTGGACCACGATGAGTATGACCCACCGACGCCGAACTGGGAGTGCGCTTTCCCGGAACCGGATGTTGCCGGTGGAGAGGGTGGTGTCAGTGAGGATATGAGGATGAGTGCGGTGGGGGAGATCGGTGCGAGCGACGGAGCGAGTAGATACGAAGGTGCGTGCCTAAAAGGCGGCAATTTGAGGAAGCGTGTGTTGATGAAAGGGTTGGTTCGCTCAGCAGAAGGGTTGCTCGTCAAGAGGGATAAAGGGAAGGGAAGAGAGATAGGATTGCCTGTCTCCGCGACCTCGGGCCATCAGTTCCCCTTGGACGCTGATGTCGTTATGCAAGACTTTGGACCGGCACACGACGGGTACGGTATACCAGGCTCGCAGTTCACTTTCTTCGCCACTGTTCCTCAGCAGAGTCAGCTTGAAAATCTGAACACGACCTATCATACTCCTATACAAACATCACCACCGGCTCAATATGCTCCGATAGCATCTACTTCGACAGCCCCGCCACCTTCCTCGGAACCGCCTCTCCCTTTCCCATTGTCTCTTGCTATACCTATCTTGCAAGTCACCCAATCTTCTTCTACACGGTCTTCCTCTTCTGCGTCCCCATCATCCCAAGCATCCCAGTACAAGACACACAAACAGGAGACCCTAAAGCGAGCGCGTGCGATGCGTGCGCAGATTGTTTCTGAGATCCAGAGAGCGAAGGTGGAGCTGTGGGAGACGGCGATGGAGGGCGGGTGTTTGGTGGTGTTGGGGAAGGAGGTGGCGAAGGAGCAGAAGGGGAAGGAGAAGGCGTGAGTGTGTTCTTGTGCGCGAAGGATTTGGAGAAAATTGTGTTTATGTGCGTATAGTAATGTCGTATGGAACGGGTTCAATCTTTGTGGCACTTTTGGTGTGCGCTAGATCTCAGTTTACGAGTGCCCTCGCCACGCGGTTTCCGAGCAACCGTTCATCTTGATGATCCACTTTGCAGTCTAGAACCATTGCACCTTGCCTTGCCATCCTTCGGATCTCGGTCAAATCGCAAACGCTCAGTTCACTGTTTACCGGTTACCTCTATCGCGACTCTCCGACGAGTCTCCGTTGTTTCACAAATGCATCATCAGATCTATCCAGCACTGAGTCCCTGCATATGTTGCCATTTTTTGGAAAGTGACTTCTGAGTCCTGACATACATGGATAGATGTTCATGTTTTCTGGAACAGACTGGACCGATGCCAAGACGACCTGGGTTCTTATCAAGACTAGAAAGTGCACGTTTTCTTCCACTTCGCAGGAAGATAAGTCACGTCTTCTCAGCGTCGCCGTTCCGGCACTAGGATGGACACGGGCATAAACGCGACTGGACACTCACCGAAGGCGTCAAGGATCCGTTTCAACCATCTGTCACAGACTGTCAGGCCTCACTGGGGGATATTTCACCTCATCTGTCAGAGGAGAGGCCTATGTCGCTGCGTCCTGAGTAGCGACGACTGTTCCGTTGGTCGATGATCGACATCGCCCGGAGATGCGATTGTTCCACTGCAGGTGGTGATACTCGTTGCACAATCATTATTCCAGGAAATGTGAATATTGTGTTTGGCTTTTGTTCTTGAACCTGTTAAACACGCGCGAGGACCCCGGGTACCGCTGTATCGGGCACGGACCAGGTGCTTCTTCAGAGCGTCGCTGAGTTTTCTGAGCTTCATAAAATGCAAGGCGTGTTTGCCTCGGTGGCGACAGAAGGCTTCCCGAATCGCTGGTCACCGACAGCGACCGAGGAGACCTTGAGGCGGGATGTTGTTATGAAAGAGGCAGCGCGGGGTGATCGGGGTCGTGTGCCGTGGGAGAATTGCCGACGGATTTACTCCTGCATACACTTTCTCTGTCTGCAACTCGAGCTCCCCGCTCATCCTCACCCAGTCTCGCCCCGCCCCCGCCCCCGCCCTGCACAGTGGCATTCACGACGTCCACGACCTTTTGCTACACGTGCATCACAGCGAAGGCGTGTCTTGAAACGGCTTCCTCATCCCGCTCCGTCCCACGAGTCCATATTTCTACTTGGACCCAACTCGAAATCCGAGCCATCCCCTTGCGGCGAATTGCTGTTATCTCTTCACCCGCCTCTTCTTCACGTCTCCCCTTCTTTTCTCGTCATTTTCTCGTCTTACATTTTTGAATTTCCATACAGTTGTCTCTTCTTCACTCTCCCGGTGGGATTTCTAAATGGCAACCACTGCAAGACAGCCCAAACAGCCTAGGAAGGGCATGCCTGAACCTGCTGCTCGGTCCGTCTGTCTTCATACTACAATCTCATATACAACACAGTCTAATATGACGGTCTGCCTTTCCTCCCAATTTGTTTCTGCTTTAGACGTGCACCTGCCTGGGGCGGTTCGAGGGCCTCCCCTACTTTCTCTCCCGGCGTCACCAATGCTCGTCTGCCCAACCCGCCTGCTCCTGCAAGCCCCGGTGCGTTCCCGCCTCTTGCACCGCAGAATGGCGCCCCTCGTCCTCAGGACAGACTGCTCCAGCAGTTGTCTGGATTAACGGTACGCGTTTCGTCCATTCTGTCGCCTTACATCTTCCTCTTCTTGCGCGGGAAATATTGTCCTTCCTACTGTTCGCTTCGTCTACGCCACATTTATCATCGATAACTCTCATGTCCACATCTATGCCAGAGCTGACACAATTTTCTATAGGGCACTACTATCACCCTGTCTACCAAGACCGGTCAGCGCTACGAAGGAGTCGTCGCCTCTACTGGTGGTGAAGGAGACACTACTGGTGTTACCTTGAAGGACGTCAAGGAACTCACTGCTCCTGGGGCACCCCTCAAGGAGACCTACTTCGTTGCCTCGACCAACATCGACACGTGGTCGTGCCGGGCCGCCGATGCAAAGGCGCCAAACGGAGATGGTCAGTAGATTCTGCCTCTTCGCGCGTTCACCGAACCCATTGGTCTCGGTCGTGACTGTCTTATTTGAAATCTGTGCTCATGGAAATTGCGACGCGTCGTAGGTTTTAAGACCGATACCGATATCAGCAAGCAGGGTTCTGCGCGGCGCGAGCGGGAGCTGCAAGCCTGGCAACCAGTTGACACTTCCGCGGAGAACAATCAAGCTTCTGCCTCATCTCAAATTCTTTCTGCCATCAATGTTGCACGACAGCATACAGACGACGCCACGTTTGGGCCTGGTGCGTCGTCGACCTCCAGCTGGGATCAATTCGATGTCAACGAGAAGCTATTCGGGGTGAAAGCGAGTTTCGACGAGGAGCAGTACACCACTAAGTTGGATAGGAATGCTCCAGATTTCAAAGAGAAGGAGAAGAAGGCGCAGCAGTTGGCGAATGAGATCCTCCAGGTACGCCCAGTATCTTCTGTGCTAGGAGTGACTGTAGCTGACGATTCACATCCTTCCTTCCCATCCTGCGTTTTCCTTTTTTCGAATGACATATTTGCTCTTCACATTTGACGAGAACAGTCGACGGTCAATAACGTTCACGTTGCCGAGGAGCGTGTCATGAACTTCACAGGGACAGGGGATAACGGCACGAACGAGGAGGAAAAGTACGTTGTTGTTCTAGGGTGCTTCTCCATCACAAGTCTCTGTCCGTATTGATACCATGTTACCTTTGCAATCTAGATATGGCGCTGTTGTTCGTAGCGTAAACGCTTACGTTCCTCCAGGTGCACGCGGTAAAAACATACCTGCACCTGCTGCTGCCGCCGCCGCCGCCGATGCTGCTAATGGAGCAAAGGCGGATGTTCTGAATGTCTCGGTCACCATCAACGCGCCAGATGGAACTGCTATCCCCACTGACCCTTCCACTGCCGCCAGCCCTAACGCGAAGGTGTGTTCTGTCGTATGGTCACTATGTTACCTATGGACACTGATTATCGTGGACGTAGCCTCCCGCCGCTGCTGATGCGGCCTTCAGGGAGTTCGTAACCAGTGAGAAGGACCGGTTACTCAAGAAGAAGCAAGCCTTGATGGACAAGAGGATGGCTGATCTGGTCAAGTTCAGCAAGAGTTTCAAGGTGCGATTCATCCTTGTGCAATATCGTGTTTAGAAGTTTATTGTCGATATTTATAGCTGAACAAACCCATTCCCGACGATCTTGTTCCCATCCTTGCCAAGGATGAAGCAAAGCAGCGCCAGATCAAGGAGAAATCCAGCAAGGACGCTGAGTCCACTCATGCGCGCGCTATCGGTCCTCTTACCACAACGGCCACGTCTTCGAACACCTCGTCCAACAACCCGTCCATCTCTCGACTTGCAAGTCCTGCTGCGCCCAACTCTGCTAAACCACCTTCAGCCGAGCCCCAAATTGTAAAGGCTGCTGCTGCCAACAAGTCTGTCGCCAATCTCATCACTGGCAAAACTGTGACAAAGGCAGACGCTGCTGCTAACAAGAGAATCAGCATGGTCATTCAAGCGATTCCTGCGTTCAAAGGCAAGCGAGTATCGATGGCTCCTCCCATCACTACCAATGTGTCTGGCCCATCTGCTGCGAATGGTACGAACGGTGTGCTTGCTAGGGCCAATGCCAATGCGAACACGAACGCGAACATCAACAACAATAACAACAACGTCAACAGTCCGCTCTCTCCGACGAGTCAGAATAGGCTGAATGTCAACGCGTCGTCGTTCAGGCCAACATCGAAGCCTTTCTCTCCGAGTGCTACCCCAAGTGCAAACGGTTCTGCTTCTCCTAAGCCCAAGGTCGACTCTCCTCCGCAGTCCAACACGCCAAATCCTTTCTTTGGTGCTCGGGCCCTCAAGAAAGGCCCACCAGTACACATCAAGGACGATTTCAACCCTTTCAAATCCTTCAAGGTTGCTGAAGCATCCAGCATCGGTTCGAACTGGTCGTACTCGGGCAAGCGATACATGACCATATTTCCTCCAGCACCTGCTGTTCAGCCACAGCAGCAATCGCCTCACATGGCGCCTCCTCCTCCTCCTGTGACGGTCCCTCCCCCGCCATATACTGACGAAGACCCGCAGCAACAGCAGGCACCCAGAGGTTATTTGTATTACCCTCCTTACGGGTATCCACCACAGATGATGCCGGGGATGGCGCCTCCACCTCCGGGGGCTTACATGCCAGGACCTTTCATGCAGCCTATGCCTTATCCAATGCCACCAAACGGTGAGTTATATACCCCCTCCGTGATGCACGGTTTTGTTGATGTGTATGCTTGTTGGTATGATAGCCATGTACGCGAATGCCCCAATGGGCCAGATGCCACCCGGGGCGTACATGCACCCACCTCCTGGCGCATATCCTCCGCCAAATGGGGCCGGACCGAGACCCTCCATGCCGCCCACCCCAGTACCATCTCACGCACACCCCCACCCATACTACCAGCAAAGCCCACATAGTATGCCACCGATTCGTTATCGTTAGTTCTTTGTTGACTGATCTCGCGACCCCTCTTCTGCAGTGCAACACGCCGTCCCTTACCCAATGATGATGCCCCCTCCTGGCGCTCCCGGTGGACCACCGCACCCATACGAATCTGGTCAAGCGCCAGTGCCTATGGGCGGCGTCGGTCATGCGTGATCTTATTGCGGGAGAAAAGGAAGCAGCGTGCGGTTCATTTTGTGCCGCCGCGATCATCCTGCCATCTGTCGCTCTACTCGTTGTCTTTCCCCTACTCGACATCTGCATCATCACCTCGCTCGCTTTCACGCTCTCTCACTCTACTCTCGTCATCGCATATTGCATCGGATCGGATCCCGTACGTCGTCGGTCAGCAGTGCTGGGCGGGTGGAAGGGGTAATCGCACGCTGGTTGGTTTGATTTGGTTTTCTGTTGTAGGGATGTATAATTGGTATGTCGGTTCTGATCTTGACGAGATGCTCTGTGCTCGAGCGTAGCATACATCACTTTCACACGCGTGTATCCTTAACTCCGTCTTTTTTCTTTCCCGTCGACTTCTTCCATTCTTTGTCCCCTCGCACCTCCAGTTCTGTCCTTCCCTTGTCTCTGCGCGCGTTGACCCACCTCCGACTGGTATCTCAACCCACCCACCATCACGGTCTTCTTCTCTCTCCTTGTCTGTAGTGTGCTGTGCTGTTCTGTGTTTTGGTTTTGCTCTCACCCGCGTTTTATTGTGTTTCTCTCCGGCCACAACATCACCTCCACCACCACCTCTCCCTCCTTTACGTTTTGAGTTCGTTGTCGATCCTTTCTACGCATTCGCACCCTACTTACTTGCTGTTGAGAAATTTCCGTGCTGTATCACTTGCCGTGTGTGTGCGTTGTTGTGAGATGTGAGATGGGGATCGTCATGTTGTGCGATTACTACGATGAGCTTGAGGTTTCAGATGAAATAGCGCAGTAACGTTGATGCATGGCGAGTCCGGGGTATGAGGTACTCAGTGACCGTGCAAGGTGTGTTATAGACTCTCCACTTGGAGGTCTAGAGGGAATAAAACTTGAAGCAACAGTCATACAAGTGGCACCTCGATGGATCGAAACGAACGTCCACAGGATTGAAATTGGACTTGAAAGTGGTGATCACGGGAAGTTATGTAAAGAGGATATTGAATCTGTGGTTTTCTACGACGCAATTGAAGTACACCGTGGTAAGCGAGATGCAACAAGAAAGAGACAAGACAAGCTTAAGTATATGGAAAGACCCTAGATACCACAGTGAAATATTAGTCACGCAAAGCCAAATGATACCGTACTGACTTACTGCTCAATTGACAGGAACATTGATGGACGCAGTGCCGGGTGTGAAACAGAACCCGTTATCCAAACGAGTACCACAGCTCGAGAGGGCATTGCAGCTGTGTCCGCAGCCCGCCCGGTCACAGAACGACACGTCGTGGTTGGCTCCGAGACACTGCGTATCGGGCGCGTTCAGACACTTCTGCCCTCCAACGTAGACAGTACAATCGCCACCGCAGAGGTTGTTGGTCCGGCGGTTGCAGTACGTGACCGTGATGTCGAGCGGGGTCAGTTCTGCGGCGAATTTTCCGACGAACGTCACTTGAGCGTCGGTCGTCGCGAGCCAGTTGAGGAGCTCTGCGTGAGTCTGCGGCTGTGGAAAATCAGCCACATGTGGTGAGCGATGTTGGCCCAGCAAGTGCTGGTGCAAACACCTACCACAGCATCGCTGGTCACCTGTCAAATCGATCGGTCAGCGTGGACTCAGTTTGTATGCATACGTGCAGTGACTTACCGCTGCACCGTTGACAACGCTAGCGACGGAGACGACGACAATAGAAACAAAGGCTGAGAAGAGCTGCATACTGGTGACTCGTCGAATGCTGATACTAGCAATGCGTCTTGGATGGCAGCATTTATACGCCGCAAGTTGCGCCTTGAAGATATCACTCAGAGTCCTAAGGATTACTATTTCGACTAACATCCAACATTCTTATCGCCAAGTCTGCGGCCAGTGACTTGTCCGTCGAATGATCCTGTGGCGTCAGCATAAGACTTCACATACGAGAGACCGATCAGTCGTTTATTTGGAAAACGTGAACAAGGAAAATGAGACTCACTTTCACGTTGGAGAATGAACCTCATGACCGTCGTCCATCTCGTTTTCCCCAGAATGGACGGTCACAAGGACCTAGTTCGCTCGGGCCAATCAATGCTCTGACATCGATGACCTTGGCATGAGGGTAAAGGAATCCCGCAGGATCGAAAGGGGGTCACTTTGGAGGACACTTTTCGGACGCGCTTATGGTATGGCGTCGAAAGTTTCTTTGGTTTTACTAAGCCACTCCCCTTGGGTCGGCTCGGATGTGAAAACACCGAGTCAGCCATGGTCGTCGCTCATCCCACACCGTTGATTTCCTCAGAGCATCTGATTTGTCCCTTGAAAAAAGCAATTGAGTGTTCCAGCCGGGTGAAGGCATTTCTATACCACGGTCCACATACCATACATTCTTTCCCGTTCGCACGAACGAGAATACATCTTGTCGTACAGAGAAGCAGACGACGCACTGGCACTCGGACAGACTCGGACGTAATCCGGGATATTGGAAGGTAGCCGGTCGAGGCGTGAAGTCTAGATCTACAAAATATAACAGGGATACGATGAAGGTCTCTGGAACGGCGGAGAGAAGGAAACGGCAAACGAATCACTGCAACAGAGAAAGACCAATCTTCTTTAGTAGCCCCTTCAAGCTATTACTGCCCCGGTTACAATTCGTCTGCAACCAACTCTCCATCTCCGTCCTCAGAGCCGCCATCTCTTCGCACAGTGGGAGGTGACCGTCTGGCCGCACCGAGCCGGAGTTCAACAACAGGTCGAACAACCGCGTCCACAAGTCAACATGCCAATACCGCTTGAACGGCACAGAGAGCTTGTACCGCTCAGAGGCCAAGACGACAGACGACGTCTCGATGTACTTCCCGTATAGCATGCAGTAGATAATCCCCGCCAGTCCAAAGTAATCCGTCTGATATGTCCACGGTGTGCCCTCGCGCATCTCTAGACAATCCCGTGCGTCCGTGGGCCAGTCGCCGGTGTAGCGTTGGGTGATTGGGAAGAGTCGCGTATCAATCGTCCGTCCGAAGTCTATCGTCTTGATGCCTTTGTGCGCCCACCCGCCGTCGCCTGATGGCTGGTATACGCTCGTCCATGCTGATGCGGGACCGGGCACATCTTCCAGGCGTAGCAAGCAGTTGTCGATCTTGACGTCGCCGTGAATGAAGCCGGAGGTGTGCATCCCCTCCAGGAAACGCATCAACTCGACGGAGAAGAACATGACGAGGAGCTCGTCCAGACATGCTCCCTGCTGCGTGATGCCTGCTTTCGACGCATTGTTTACGATGTCAAGAAGTGTGCCCTGGTTGCAGTACTCCATGACGAGGAAACTCTCGTCTCGGTAGGCGTACAGCGCGCTGGGTGTGATGATCGAGCGTTTGAGTTGGGTAGGAAGGGTCAGATGGATTCGGCGTAGAACGTGGAACTCCCAAATGTTCCGCGGTTTGACGACTTTCAGTGCGACTTTAGGGACCTCAAACTCGTCGTCGTCGTCATCTTCATCGTCTTCGTTCCGCTGTGGCCGACTCTGCTCCGCGGCATGCACGTCAATAGCTTCGAAGACTGCGCCAAAGCCCCCTTCGCCAAGCTTCTCTACAACAGCGTATGGACGGCCGGCAAGATCAATTGGCACGGCGTCCTCGATCGTCGTGGTGCTGACCCGTCTGGATTTCTTCTTCGCGAACTTTTGCAATCTGTCAAGTGTCGCAGACTCTGCGTGCCGCAAGTCATGGAATGCGGGATCTGTTGGAATCAGCGATAGTATTGTGGACATGATAGATGGATCGAACGGATTGCATGGATTGGGAGGACTGAAGCTGGCGGCAACGGACAAGGCTTCGAAGAGATTGGTACCAGTCCTCTCTTCGTTGTCTACCATTTCGTCGTCGTCGTCATCCTCACGAAGCTCTGCGACCAACTGTGCTGCGGTGTCGACGGGATCAACATGAGGGAACGTTCTTCCCGTGTCGTCGGGCGTCCCACCGTTTCGTGTCGTAGAGGTGTATTCATACGTCCTCTCCGTGATCGGCGTCATGACATTGACATGTCCACGCCGCGGTAATGGAGCAGAAAAGTCATCTTCATCTTCAAATGCACTAGAGTCCTCCTCCTCCTCCAGTTGCCCTTCTTGTGGAATCGCGACAAAGCCTTCATCGTCAATGTCATCTGACTCAGTCGTGGAATCGTCGAAGTAGTCCTCCTGGATCTCCGTAGGTTGAGCTTGCTCTTGCTCTTGCTCAGCATCATCTTCAGACGAAGAGGATGAAAACGACTGTGCCTGTGACTGCGCCAGTGCAGAGCGAACAGGTACAAAGGGTTGTCGTGAGGTACTGGAGTGTAGTGCTTGCAACGCGGCCCGGGGTGCCGGTGTGTTCTCTGAAGCGGCGGAAGGAGGACGACTGAATACTTTGAGTGGTCCCTGCTGGGAGTCGACGAAGGGCATAAGCCTGGAGCGAGAAGTGGTGTTGGTCGCAGAGGGCGTAGAAGCATCGTCGGTGAAGATGTCTTGTCGAGACAGCGGTCTACTTGCCAGAGTACCTCCCGCTGGCGTCGCCGCAGTTGGTTTCTCCTCCAGAGGACGGAATGTACTAGGTGTCTTCGGGCGCAGTTCGTTCTCGGTTGCCTTTGGTAGGACGGACCCTGGTTCTTTCGCGGACAAGACACGTCGACTGGGATCCGGTGTCACTGCAGAAGGTTTCACTGAATTCTCATCCACGAAAGGTTTAAACTAACATGAACATTAGTTTGATTCCTCATTACTAAAGTGAGCGAGTAAAACTCACCTTTGGTGTGGTGGCCGGAACACTATTCTCTTTGCGTTTCGTATTCTGGTCGATAGCCAGTTTCGTCGGCGGCACTGCGAGAAAGTTAGAGATGTCAACTTGAGATCAATGCAAACGGAGACGACGTACTGACAGTCTTGTCCGGATCTTGTCCCTCCATGACTGGTGGTAGACGAGCCATCGATCTCGGTGTCATTGGATCAAGCCTCTTTACAGGTGCGTACTTGCTTCCTGCCAACGTGGCAGACCTCATCGTCTTCTCCGGCGAGTTGTACATCCCGAAAACATCTGCCAAAGCTTCTTTCGTTGCTAGAGTGACTGTGGGCTCGGCAAACCCGCCGCCTCTTTTGAACTTCCCCGCGGTCTCCTTCGGAACATCTGACGGAGGTGGTCCCCATTTCTTTCCAAGCAAACCCATAGAGCGCGCACGGGCCTCCTGCACACTATACTCGACGTTGTCATCGGTGAATAGCAGTGAGAGGTTGAATCGTAGCTTTTCTCGTCGATTTCCCGTATCACGATGAGCACGAATGTAGATATAACGATCCTGTTCATCGAAGTTGGCAGGGGCTGACGAAGAGGATGGTGCAGCGTGAGCAGAGGGAGCAACAAGTTTTGCGGCAGGCTGTGCATCGGGTTTGGCAGCAGAGTGTTTGGATGGGTGGTGCGAAGTACTCTTCTTTGACGATGGCTCCGGGTAATTCTTCAGTGGGTGTTTTCGCAGTTCTTTGGTGCTTGGAGTCGCATCATTCCATAACTTCGCGTCCGGAGGCGGAGGTAGTTGTAGTTTGTTCGACTGAAATTCGGCATATCGTTTCTTCAGTCTCTCCACTGGCCGCGCATTTCGTCGAATTCCAACCCGCAAAGCTTTATCGGCTTCTGGGTTTCTGAAAGATCGTCATGATACAATTCGAGTCAGTTTAGATGAGATGGACGTACCTTCCGCCTGCTATCAGGGCTAAGGCATACTCCTCATACACATGTGCGTATACAGTCCCAATACCGTTCCGCAGCAGGAAAGCATAAACCTCCGCCGGATCCTCCACGAGACTTGCATACGAAGACCAAAGCTTAAGATATCTCAGATCTCCCCGGTACGCATCGTCATCTTTGAACTGCCTTGTTGTTTCCTCCAGCAACTCCAGCAATCCAGATCGCGAGATAAGTTGTCCCGGGTAGTTGTCAAGAGTCCATTGGATGAAGTTGACGTACGCTGCCAATGGGTCTTCATCTTCTTGAAGGGAAATGGCTACTTGTGATCGGTATTTGTCGCGTGTCTTGTCAAGTTGTGTGGTGGCCATTTGGCACCCAGTCGAGTGTTGGAAAAGAGGTTTGATCCAGGAGTGAATTGTCGAAATGAAGTGAATGAATAGACCCCGTGGGGCTGCCGCGGCGTAGATTGGTTGAGACGGAACAGTTGACCGAGCGGAACGACTTCAACTCGAAGTCGAACCCTGACAACGCGTCAGTCACCTGACATGCGTGACCGCGACGCGTCCGGGCGTCTCAAAGCCTCCGAGTCAGTGGACATTCACGCTCTGATTCAAGTATGCTCTTCAGTTCCTCGAATTCATCGCATCCTCATCGATTGGCCCAATCAGGGAGGATTGGAAGCAATTATATCAGTGTGAGGCAGAATTTGCTCACATTTGTGGGTGTATCATCTAAGTAATCCTGGTTTGCGCTCGACGTGAGTGCACCCTTCTTTGTCATTGTTCTCTCCACCATGCTCAACATGACACCTCTCCAGATCGCCTTTTACGGCTTGTCTCTGAACAGCAGCTCGCTATTCAAATGTCCAGGCGCAGGCGCATGCTTAGTCGACTTTGAACAGCATACATCATGATGGATGGTACATACCACGCTGTACCCGTATGGTCATCCCATTCGCCTGGACAGAACACGAGATGTTGCTCATTATGAATACCCAGACTCCCGTCTGGATAATCCGGTCAAGTATTATTTCATTGACTTTGGAATCTCCTCCCAGTTCGAAGAAGGCGAGTCGTCCAACGTCGTCGGGGAATGGGGACCCGTTCATGGTCGACCTTTGGCTCTTGGGACGCGTATACGAGAGAGAATTCTTGGAGGTAAGAAATAACGTGAACTCATCGCATTGATCCGATGTCAATTCTTCGCAGAAATATCTTGACCTCGAGTTCCTCCGGCCGCTTGTGTCTTCAATGACTGCTGAGCAACCAAGCCAAAGACTATCGGCTCTGGAAGCTCTACAGATTTTCAATGATATTACGATAGGAGCGTTCGGCGCTTCTCGGTCGCGATGGAGGCTGCGCAGGCGAGACGAGTCCCTGTCAGAACGGGATTACTGTCGATGTTGCGAAGCAGGGTCTCAGTCAGATTAGCCATATCCTACCTTGAGAAAATGCTCGAGCCACCATACCATGTGATCCTCTGGTACGTCGCATTGTTGTCATGATCATATTCAGTCCTTGGCCCGATTCATATCTTCCTCTCGTTATGTTTTCTCTCCCGCACTCTCTTCATGATGGTTGTACCGCTAGTCGCGTATGATCCTTATGTCTCAAACACACGCTATAATCTCATGTTGATACGGAATCTTGCAAAGCTGAAATGATAATTCAGGCCGCACTTAGGTCCAAGCCTACGAGGTACATCTATTCATGCAATCCCAAAAATTGTTACATGGACGGATCAAAAAACAACAACGAGTAAAGACAGACAATAACAACGATGAAAATACCGCGAATAAAACAACTAGGTCAGAAATCACAGGCACAATACATGGTCGAACATCGCCTTTGAAACGAGGACTCGCCACATCTGACCACTACTCGACACCCATTCGAGTCGTTTACACGAGCTCGATCGGAAGCAGGGAGGACAGATGACACTTCAGACCACGAAAGTTCCCGCCTTGTCACCATGCTGCCCTTCAAAGGATGAACGACGATCATCGATGCCCGCCTCCGCTTCAATGTCGCGTTCGGTAATGTCGCGCTCGGACCGACTGGGATGAAAGTAAATGGGGGCGAGAGAAATGTGATATGCGGGGGGAGCTTGAGCACTATCATCTGTGGCGGTGGTGTCTGAGGCTTGGAGTACCATGTTGGATTTCAGTAGCTCTCGCTATTGTGAGACTTGAGCATGACGATGACCATTGATAGAATTTAAAAGAAGTATACATACACGAACATCGGCCTCACGGTGCTTGACTGCCCATCTCATCCTCTTCTCAAATTTTGCGTCGCGTTCCCACCGATTCATCGCCTTTCTGAGGTTCCAGAGTCCCGATGAATTCTCTGAGTAGACCTCGAGACGGTATGCATCGACGTGATCGAAGCATCTGTTTATGACAGCGGCATCAATAACTTGGTGTGGCGCAGTGTCAACAGCGACAAGGAAAATAAGCTCACTGTAATAACTTGGTTCTGGCGATGTCCGCGTCCTCGCTGTCGATGATGCGACCTGCGACGGCAGCACTGTCCCATACCTTGGTGACCTCGCGCAACGCAGTGTCAGTTTCCCTGATAACACTCGCTCGCGTGCGAAGGCTGATGCTGCACATCATCGCAATAATAAGCAGCGAGAAAGAGGTGAACATCACGAGGAGTACAGATAAGAGGTCAAACATAGTCTAGCAGTGGTGAAGTCACGGGGGATGAGAACAGATGAAGAGCTGCGATGTGGTGATAGAGTCAGAGACTACAGGGAGGTAAAGATGACTCGGGCTATGATCTACGCTCTTGCATTGCCCTTCAAATACCTTTCGCCACACCTGCCTTTGCAGTCAACCGGAAGTGAGCTTGAAGCGAAGGGCCATACTATGTCGGCACGCTTTAGGTCTCCTTGGTTTTTTGATAAATTCTGTAGCATTCCGTAAAATCAGAAAGAAAAGCCGGAGGTCTGAGAACCGGTTGTGGTCGAAAGGGAAATTTTATGTCGTGGTCGTGCTCAACTTGGTTCAGGGATAAACTGACGCCCACAACTTATATCTGGATTTGCTTCGATAATCAAATTCCTCTCGTTCCTGTTCGAAAGACCACGGCATTGCCATCGCCACAGCGATTCCAGAACGTCGATACACAGTATATTCATAAGTACAGGAATAAATTTCGCTACAACGAATACGCAATCTATAGCGAATAAAGATATCGAGGGCCGCCAGAATACACTTGTAGAGATTTCTATCTTCTGTATCCGTACATCCACTACGCCTCAAGCCGGAAGTAAACTCCTACTGGGTATTGAAGACCAGACACGCGCCGTCGTCTCCCGCACTGACGATGGTCTCACCGTCGTGTCCAACTGCGGCGCCGAGGACGGGTCCATGGTGCCCTTTGTATTCTTTCAGCAAAGCTCCCGTACGTGCGTCCCAGGTCTTCAGTGTCTTGTCTGCTGAGGCGGATACTATAACATGCGCTTTGGGTGCTTTCATATTGATCAGAGTCGTGATCGCGTCCTGCCAACACTTTTAGTACACAGGTCGATCCCCATTTGATCAGATGAACGAAACATACCTTATGTTCTAGCGTCGCACGCAATCGCATCTTGCTCAAATCCCAGATACACGCCTTGCCATCCGTCGCACCAGTGACGACAAAACCACCGGTTCCGACTTGTCCTACACCAACCAAGTCCACGAACGCCACAGCCTCGACACTGTCCTCCTCCGTGTGCCCTCCTAACGCACCGACAACTTCTCCCTTGCTCAGACTCACCACACGGACACCGCCTGCGGAGCCACCAATGACTGCAAGCGTACTCGCGGGGTTCACAGCAAGAGATGTGATGGATTCGACGTCGAACCGGGCATCGTGTGCGCCGAGCTTGAATATGGGTGAAGGGGAGCGGGGATCCCAGAAGATGAGATTACCATCTCCGTCTGCCGTGATAATGCGTTTGCCGTCTGGGGTGAAGTCACCGCATTGTACGGGACCAGTGTGACCTGCAAATACTTGCATGGTGTTTCCGGAGGGCACTGCAGACAGAGTCGTCAGATCGAGAAACAAGACATAGATTTGTAAACCTACGTTGCCAGAGCCATACGGTGGAATCGTTTGAGCCTGCAAGTAGGACGTTTCCTTTGGGATGCCAACGCAGCCACTAGATAGTCATAATGCCCAACTCAGACGTATGCTATGTGGCATACGAGCAAAGGGGACTCACCACTACTTCATCAGGACCTTGCAGCTCCGTCAAAAATTCCCATGTTTTCCAGTTTTCCTTCCCCACTCTTCTCCAGATCCGAACTTTCCCATCCATACCACCCGTCGAGACCATCTCCCCATCATTGCTGAACCCAATACTGGACACACTGTCCGTATGTCCCGTCAATTTTACAATCTGCTCCCCGGTCGTGTAATCCCAGATATACCCATGATCATCCTCCCCTCCCGACGCAGCGATCGTAGCACTGGGGTGCGCAGCGACAGCGAACACGGATGCATTGTGATTGGGGAAGTGACGGACGGAGGTGTCCTCGTAGTCGCCCTCGTCTTCCTCTAGTTCATCAGGCTGCAGGTTCCCGTCTTCGTCGATGTGGTAAGACCCGCTGAGGGGAAGCCCTTGTCCATCATCGTCCTCGTCATCCATGGGCGCATCGTCCCCCTCTCCGAGCTCGATGACGTCGACGACGTCGTTCGGGTCAAGGTACTCGGCATCGTCGTCCCCCTCATCGTCGTGATCTTCTTCTCTGCGTGCCGCTGCCATATCTTGTGATTAGTCGGGGTGGTCGGGTGAGGGTGGGTGCTGTGAAGTCACTCCGACGACCTCTCTGAGTGTTATAAAGAGGGCGTAGGGTATTCTGACAACCTCCAGAAGATACGATGGGTTATGCTGAGTCAGTGAAGGGGACCGAGTAAGACTCTCCGAGCTCGCCAAGTGCGATCTCAGACTTATGCGCTCATCCCGGTTCCGAATCCGACAAACTTTTCAAGAAAATGACTCGTGACTTCATATGACAACGCAAAATTCACAATTCAACGCATTGTGGGAGGTAAATACGTGCTTGAATCAAGCTAGAATTTCATACAACCAGCGTACGAATTGCGTATGAACGGTTCAAAGGACAGGGATCACGAGGCGCAGTAAAGCTTATACACTGCACGGAGCATGATCGCAAATATAGTCGGGAGTCGACTGCAACCGCGGCGCAATCGTCCAGCGATGAGAACGGAGACGGAGAGCACATCCTTTTCAGTCTATGCAGACCGGAGATCCATAACGTTGGGTCACCCGATGCGCCGAGGTACACTTCGATAGGTACGAGGCTCCATGTTCCACGCCCAGAATTCACAACACGAGGCCGATTGCAGATCAGTCTTTGAGAGTCCACCAATCCGACGTTTGAAGCAGATATCGTGGGCGTAATCAGACTGCCTTGTATGTCTGCACATTCCGACGCTGGGCCAGTTATTTAAACGGTGGATGGAAGACGGGACGATGGTTTGAGTGGCCTACCTCGCTCTCGATAACCAGAGTCTCTTCTGAAAATCCACCGTCGACACACCAATTCCCCCGAAGACCGACATCGTCGTCGACAGAGCAAAATGCAGGATTATATCACGAGACACGTCGTCAAGAGCTTCGGCAGAAAAGTCCAGAGATGGCGGGACTTCATCGACGATGGCCAGAACTATGCCGATCCCAAGTTCTACCCTTCATCCTTCCAGATCTTCACCTGGAACGTCAACTTCAACGAGCTGCACGCCGTCGAACGCCTCCACACTATCCTAAAATACATCGCGCGCAAGATACCCAAGCGAAAAGACGGTGTCAAACCGGTGCCCTGCTGCATCCTGTTGCAGGAAGTTGCCCGAGAGGTGTTTCCGGCGTTGTTGGAACATGCCTGGGTTAGAGCACATTTCCAGATGATCCCGACGACACCCAACGAATGGCCAGTCGGAGCAGCGTATGGCGTCGTCACGCTTGTAGCCAGGTCCCTATGGGTCCACCAAGCTCAGTCATTGGTCTTCGGGACCAGCTGCATGGTACGGTCGGCTCTATTCGTTGACATTCGTATGAATATCGAGAGTCTCCGGGTGAATGGAGACAGAGTCCAAACGTCGGGTGCGGAGCCAGACCCGGAGGTCGTGATACTGCGTCTAGCAAATACGCATCTGGAGTCGTTGCCTGGAGGTGCTGCAGCCCGAGTTGTGCAGCTGAACGCCACGGCCGCGCTGCTGCGCGAAGTAGACTGCGGCGTGGTGTGCGGGGACATGAACGCGATTGGGTATAGCGATATCAACCTGCACGTCTATGCAGGTTTGAAAGATGCATGGAAGAGAGCAGAGGGTCCGGCAGGGTATACATGGGGATACCAGCCTGTGTGCCAATTTCCGGTGGGCAGGTTGGATAAAATACTCTATACGCCGTCAGATACGCTGGAGGTAGAAGAGCTAAAGAGAGTCGGTGTTGGGCTGAAGACTCCGGAGGGATACTGGGCGAGTGACCATTTTGGACTGCGCACAGTGGTGCGGGTCGTATGATATAATCCGCGTGCCTAGAATTTCTGGCGTCGCTCGGAGAAGGTCAGTACTAGTACCGGTCAGTCCGTGTTACGCTCATTATCCGACATGAAACTCACGCGTTATTTGGTGCAGTCAAGGCCTTAAGGCTGCATGAACTCAGCATGCATCAACGTGCACGGAAAAGCACACGCGGGTGCGATGAGGTCCGTCTTTATTTCCGCTGTCTGTGTAGTTCTTTCCTGTCGACATGTCAATGATATAGTACGCGCCGTTATCAGTGTTTCAGACGAACCTGCCTGCGACCGCAAGCATGCTGGTATTATACGTTTTCTATGACGTGTTTGGCGTGGTGCAAAATGAAGACGGTATGTCAGCTGATAACGCGTACGAGGTAGAACTAGACAGAGTCCGGGGTGGAAGGTTATAACGTGTTCTGGCTAGTGGATGTTTGTGACGAGAACATGGGATCATTGGGATGGATATCTTTGGCACCGGAACTGCGCACGAACCGTTGACGACGCTGATGTTGAGGAGCAGCCGTCCGGCGCGGCCATCAGCCGTTCGGAGGTCGACTCGGCGCCCACTGTACCGTCACTGTCAGTCTGAACGTCGTGCACGCGACGTCGCCGTCGGCGTTGGCAATGACCACGATACCGAGCAAGACGTGTTCGACGACGGCGGAGCAGAGACAGCACGACGGGGAGGTGGTAGTGGCCGCAGTGCGGCCGGGACCGAGCGCCGGGGGTAGCGGTGATTCGGCGGGGCGGTTGCCGAGTCTTTAAAAAGGACACACCGTTGTGGTCTGACTTTTCTCTCAGCATCATCCTTTCCTCATTGCTCCCACCCTCCGTTGCGACCTCCCCCTCTTTCATAGACGTTCTTGTCAGCCATGAAGTTCTCCGCCTCCATCGTNGCTGTCGCTCTCTTTGTCGCAGGTGTTGTTGCCCAGAGCACGCCCATGATCAACACTCCGTATGTCCCACGATCTTCAACATGACGCGTGTCTCCTGTCTCAACCGTTTTTCATCCCAGCGAGAATGTCGTTGTGTGCGAACCTACCCTCCTCACGTTCTCTGGAGGTGTCCGTAAGTACTCGCAGTTCCTTTTGACATTCGCGCTNACTCACATACGACAACTTTTTCAGCTCCCTATATTCTGGTACGCAGCGTTTGAGATGTCCTCGCAATTTTCTAGACTCACGACACGATCCAATGTGGTGTTCTTCAAAATAGAAGTGAGTCCAAATGCTAGGTGCTTCTGTCCGTGTTTATACTGACCTGTATCGCAGNGTCCTCCCCGGCTCGCAGCCCAGCGCAGCTCCTCTTGAGCANTACACTGGCCTCACTGGTACCAGCTTCACGTGGAACTCTAACATCGCAGCAGGTATGTTTTGTCTTTTTCGTTGTGGTCGACGCGACAGTGGCTGAGTCTACTTTTAGGAACCCAGATTGGCCTCACCCTCCGCGACAGCACCGGTGCCTCCGGTCAGACCGCTCCATTCCCNATCAACTCCGGAGGTGAGTTGACCAATTCCTTCCTCATGCACCGTACTCTAAAGCCCTCTTAGGTGACACGAGCTGCTTGGCCTCTGCTTCCGGTGGTGCTGCCTCCAGCGGCGCCTCAACCGCCACTAGCGGAGCTTCGTCCGTCCCTTCTTCCGGCACCGGTTCAGCCAGTTCTGCGACATCTACTGCCGCTTCTACCACCCCTTCCGCCACTAGCCCCACNCCTTCTACCACTCCTTCTGCTACCAGCACTCATGCCACTAGCACTGCTTCTGACACNTCCTCTCAGTAAGTGTCATTCAAGTCGAATGACGATTAGAACGCTCAAAATTTGTTTTAGCTCTTCCGCAACGAGTGGTTCTCCCACTCCCAGCCCCTCTGCCACCGGTTCCGANGCTGGAGCTCTCTCTGCCTCGCTGGGCTTCGCTGGTGTTGTTGGTCTCGCTGTTGCTGCCATTTTGGCTTAAGCGCAGCGTAGTTCTTCCCCNAAAAGGACTCTTAATGGTGATCTCGCAACGGACTTATTCGACAGACTCTTTTTCCTTGGGGCATATGGATCGGTGTCTTGTCCTTCTTTCTTGAAGTATAGTGTTCTTCTGTCTCACCGTTCATAATGNCTGACACTATTCTCAATCCTTTTTCCANACACGTTACTTTGCTTCTAGGTCTAGAGCTCAAAGACACTTGACGCTTGGATGTGTTTACTCTACTTTTCTTNTCCATTTTTGCTCATTCACGCCTTGTTCACGCCNTTTCGACGTTTACTTTTAGCGCTTCCTACTACCCCTCGTTGCGGATGACTGGAACTTGTTTGTAGTGCCTACTATACCAGCAATGTTTTATTACTTGATTGCACCCTTAGACACTCNAGAAGTTATGACACGTCGTTACGATCCACGAAACCCGCAGTATTCGAANACATCAATGGTGTTCGTCGTGCTCACTTCGCAGTATGAACGTCTGCGGTGCGCACTTGACTTGTCACTGGCAGCAATCAATGGCACTCATGAGCACTGCATGAGTGANAATACTGCAGCCCATGCCATGCTGGTCAAGAACAATGAGTTAGTTGCAACACTTCTCACTTGTGTCGTAGTCACCGTTCTGGTCGCAAGGAGACAACAGTGGTAGTAAAAGCCGATATGCGCGTCACACCATCCGAGTCTGACCTTCAACCACAACAACTACGAGCGGAANCCTAACGGCAATGCTATTGTCTGCCGGTAGAGGAGAGTTCTACTTAATCCAGGATATCACACCAAGATGCTCTCTATCGTCTTTTACACANTGCGAACCGTAGCTCACCAATCCCGCCAAGTAAGANTAAGTTCGCGTCTGTCCTTCTGCACCGCACACGTCTCATACATTTCCANAGGTCGCAGCAGTACCTTGAACTTNATGAGGAAGATGGGTCGGATTGTTACGACTTTGAAGTACAGTGGCGCGACCGGTTCACCTTTCCGGACGCGGTTGGCTATACTTTNAGACCGCGTCAACTGTTACTACACCCTCCATCGCCACAATTTTTTGATGGGCGTTTGTCCAGGGGAGTCCAGGCTCCTTCCCACCGCCGTGTTCGTGAGGGGGTCGTAGCGAAACATAAAAACCGTATTCAGACGAAANNCTATGTAATGGTACTCAGACCTAAGAAACCCCTCCAAACTTTAAAACTCCCTCACTTAGTGTATGTTTTCGCTACGACCCCCCTCACGAACACGGCGGTGGGAAGGAGCCTGAGGGGAGTCTTGCTTTGTCCATCATCTGCCTCGGTCAGTACTTCTGCCAATCTGAACCCTCGAGCCTCAAGCTCTCAAGCTCTCACTGGTCTCAGATCTCAAGAACACTNTTGGGAGTCTTGGGACTACAGTTCGCTGGGAATTCAGGCGTTCATGCCCACGCGTTCGCGCTCAACTGACTGGCTTATTGTGCGATGTTTAGCCGGGCACAATGTGTTCGTGTGATGTAGTACCGGGCTTTTCCCGTGGAAACAGACGTTCGCAAGTTTATGTGCTTGTCACACTGGGGCAATGCTACCGATTCTTCGCCTTTCGCTTACCCCGCATTACCCCAGAAATTATCCTGAAACTGGCTGTTTGCAACCCACGGCAGTACCCCCTGGGGTCATCCGCTTGCCATAGAGAAGCCATTCGAGATTATCCCGGATGATACTCTGATCCAACATATGTAGCAGCTGCCTTTTAGACTTTATACTCGATGCTCTTCTGACCTGCCCCCTTCCTTTGGACGTCGACACGCTGGTTCTCCCTCAATGACCGTGCCAGAATGGACGATTGTGGACTTCATTCACCGAGGGCCGTGGTGGCACAATCGCGGTGCGTGTATTTATGAAGCTGGTCAACCTATAGTTGCCTGTAGCTCACAATTTTCCCCACAGGCATCCGTTCACTGAACATCCTTCTGGCCCTGCCTCTTTTAACGTCAGTCATTAATGGTTTGGATTCCTCTTTGGTCAATGGTAAGCTATACCCCACATCTCCCCGTACCTTCGGCTTATATTCTCTTCAGGTCTTCAAATTCTACCCGGTTGGCAAGCGTCGTTCAACCACCCTGATGGCAAGACCTTGGGTGAGTGCTGTCACTCCCTTTGAGTCCTTCTATGCTCATGTAAACGCGCTGCAGGCCTCATCAGTGCTGCGCAGGTCATTGGCTCGTTAATCAGCCTACCATTCACACCGTTAGCCTCAGACAATATGGGTCGAAGACCCACCCTATTCATGGGATCCATGATAATGTTGGCTGGCGTAGCTCTCCAGACCTCTTCAACATCTATCGGCATGTTTGTTGGCGCTAGGGTGCTAGGTACGTTCTCACGTCGTCTCTTTGTTGACCTCAAATTGACAGTCTTCGTAGTTGGTATGGGCTTGTCTTTCGCTCTGAATGCGGCTCCGCTGCTGATCACAGAGCTGGCGTATCCAACACAGGTGAGCCACAATCAGCCGGACATCCCTTCGTGGGCTGAAGAAGTTTTGAAACTCTCCAGCGTGGCAAGCTCACTTCCATGTATAATTCAGCGTGGTATCTGGGTAGCATCATTTGTAAGTGAAACGATCTGTCGTCAGCGGTTTCCAAGCCCTATATCTCACTGTATCGCCTGTCCAGCTGCCTGGGTATGTTTGGGTGCGTACGACAGAGCTGGAGCTTCCGCCTGGTCCTGGCGAGTCCCGTCTCTCGTACAAGCTATCGGACCATTATGTCAAGGCATCTTCATTTGGTACGAGTTTTCACTTCGCGTCCTGTAGAGGTGTGCCGCTGAACTGTCCACAATTAAGGTTTGTACCAGAAAGCCCTCGCTTTCTCGTTGCTAAGGGCCGAGTACGTACCCAGCACGTCCGATCACGGTAATCATACGTGACTTACAGTTTTCTTCCAGGAATCTGAAGCCGCTCGGATATTGGCGCGCTTTCATGCAAATGGCGGAGACGAAAGGGATCCCCTGGTCGTCTTTGAGATGGCGCAAATACGACATGCCCTCAAGCTCGAAAGGCACGCTGCTCAGACTATCTCATGGAAAGTCCTTTTCGCAACACCAGGAAACCGTAAGCGTATGCGACTTGTTGTCGCCATCGCTATGTTTTCCCAATGGAGGTATGTCGCGACTAATTGCGTACCGACAAGCTTCTAACCTTCAGAATCTCAGCGGCAATGGACTGGTTTCGTACTATATCAATCTGGTTTTAGACGGTGTCGGTATCTCGAACACACGGTCGAAAGCCGTTATCAACGGTGGCCTGCAGGTGTGAACCCACACGTACGGCACGTCAAAATTAACTGCTGACGCCGTCGTTGTTAGATCTGGAACTTTGTGGCCGCGATCACTAGCTCGCTGTTGATAGACCGTGTTGGTCGTCGGCCGCTGTTCATCGCGTCGAACATTGGTATGCTCATCGGTAAGTATTAAATGCGGAATTGCACGGTGTCTTGTGACTGACTCTTGTGTCGTAGATTTTGCTGCATGGACAATTACAACCGCTCTTTACAATCAACTTGGTCTCGCCTCTGCTGCAAAAGGTCGGTCTGACAGCTTCGCATCGCTGACATTACTTACATGCCATCCAATAGCAACACTTCCGTTCATTTTCGTTTTCTATCTCTGCTACGATATGGCCTACAGTCCGCTGTTGGTCGTGTACACTCTTGAAATTCTTCCTTTCAATATTCGTGCAAAAGGCTTTGCTGTTATGGTACGTTCGTATTAGTCGATCGAAGTTCTAGACTGACACAGCGGCTGTGCAGAACATTGTCGTTTCCTTGACTCTTGCTTTCAATCAATTCGTTAACCCTTGGGCTTTGGATGCTCTGGGTTGGAAATATGTATGTAACCCCCCATCAAGCTTAACACTCTCGACTGATCCGATATTCATCGCAGTACTTGGTTTACTGTGGATGGTTGATCATCGAACTCGTCTTCGTCTTGTCATTTGTAGTGGAAACCCGGGGACGTACGCTGGAAGAGACTGCCGCGCTCTTCGATGGGGAAGAGCAACCTCAAGATCTTGTTCAACTAGGAGGCGAGGCCGCGACGCAAACCATGACGCGAGCGAACATCGCAAAACTTCAACTCAGGCAGAGGGATGTATTACCAGAGGAAAAAGGGCCTGTAGAGTTTCTGGAGATGCGAGCAGATATCAGTCTAGGTTCGTCGCGGTCGTTTCTCAATGCGGAGTCAGATCATAGGCAGTTCACAGTATCGAGTCCATATTGAAGGAACAGTGCATTGTTGTAATTCTACGCTGTTGTTATTTTGTTAGCACTAAAAGCATGTATTTCTAGTCATGTACATGCATGTAAGATGGAAAGATCGAATATCTGGGAGCACGCTGCGAGTATTGGCTACGGCCGACGAAGTAGCAGCAGGGTATTGTATTCGTGAGACAAGAAATATTTGAGAAATATCGTAGTAAGATGAGTGTCCGTCCGTAAATCTGAATCAGGGCATCAGGTCCTCCCGCACCCATACTTGTAAGCTGCCAGGGACACAGGTAAATTCGCCCAACCCTTCTGAGTTTGCTACCACCGAGTCAGGAGCGACAGCTTGTTCAAGCAACGGCCGGTAGGTCTTTCCTCGATTATCCTGCACACAAAATTGTCTTCAGCATTAGCACGGGAGGGTAACTGATCTAAGGCTTACCTTTCCGACATTCATGCGAATGGTGTGCGATGGAGGAAATCTGCAAAAGGGAAGGTGGCGCACAGAAGGATCAGATGCCCCGACTATGCACAGCAGGTATGAGAACCTCGGAGAAACTTCCACTCACTCTTCAACGTCATCGGCGTTGCTGATGAGAACAACGCATCCGCCTTCTCGCGAGAAGCCGATGCAATTCTTGTCGTGGAAATAGTCTTTTTGCCCACCGTACGCGACTTTCTTCCGGGCTTGCAGAAGCAGCTTCAGTCCGGTAGCGATTTTCTCAGTGTAGCATTCCTTGTTGGGGTAGAGGTCGCCATAGAATACACACCTGAATGAGATGGCGCAATAGATTAGCTTGTGCTAATTCAGGATCTCGGAGTAACTCACGGATGTCCTTCTTGTCGAAGCAATATTAGTGCATACGCTTGCAACTTGAACCTGTCCTCGACCTGAGATCTATTTAGCGAAGTCAGACGACGGACAGAAATCGATCGACTCACCCAGCTCTCCAGAGTTTGCCCAATTTGCTGAACGAAGCCAAAATTTAACACCGAAGTTCAAAAGAAGGATAGTAAGATTCATCTACCGTGCTGGAAAGGGGTCGATGAGTAGCGCAGTATGAAGAGGCACAGGGTCACTCACTCATGATTGTCGACAAAAGTGACGGAATCACCCGGCCTGAACTTCAATACAGAATTATCCAAGATACACCGAAGGTCGTACTGAGACCCTGCTTTACTCGCTTCGTGGAAGTTGTGGTGGAGAGGTACATCAAAAAATGTCACCTATACGCAAAAGGGATCAATGAATTTATGCTCTCACACGACCAACTCAGCTCGCGACGTACTAAGCTCTCAAATGTGCGAATATACGGCTTAATTGACTCCACGCTGTGGGATGAATCTGTGAGAGGTCGATCATGCAAGAGAAGAGATGCACTGACTTAGCAGACCAGTACTCGGCAACGGCGAACAGGTTCTGTCTATCCTTCAACTCACGCGCACGCTTTAACTGGGACCGAGATCAATGCTGCTACGAAGTAAGAGGATCACGTAAACGTACGAATTCTATCAAAAACCTCTTGTCCATATGCTTGATAGCATCAAGTCGGAATCCCATGGCACCGGTGGTCTGTACGGAGAATTATGAGAATGCTCGACTTGGCATGGAAAATATAGTTCTCACTTCAAGTACCCAAGTACCCCACGAGAGTATGTCCTTCCGGACTTCAGGGTGCCGGTGATCAATCTGCACCAATGAAAGAATGAAGTTGAGAACTTGACCCATGCAATAGACTCACATCTAGTCCGAGTAGGTAGTCATAATTGCCATTCTCCTTGTCGACCCATGTGGACCAACCCTTGTGATTACCGCCAACAATCTTGAATATACCGTTGGTCTTGGTACGGTGATCCCAATCGAGACCTAGAACAACTCATGAGGTACGCTCGAGGAGGTTTTTCGGAACACACATACCAGTGAAATGTTCCTCAGTCCATTTCAGCGAGCTATACTGCAGAAAAGGCATGTTCAGGCTTCGAAGACTTTGTAACAGATACCGGCATCTACCTTGCCATTCCGTCCAGGAAAGTCGAATGCGGTCCATCCCTATGTATGTTCAGTTGTCCGGATACATACGAGACTGGGAACAAAACCATACCTCTATTTCTCTAGCGGGCCCAATGTCACGTAACCTATGATTGGGATCTACCGGTACAGCCTGAAATGTCTCTCGTCTGTCCGCGCCGAGCTTGTGCTGTGGTAAAAGAGTTCAACGTCTGTCGTACTCAGACTCAAGCTCAGAAACGGCTACTCACGTTCAGGACGGCATCTATGAGAACGTCTATTCCATTAGCTTTCGCGGTAGCGATAGCCTGCAGGAGTTCATCTTTCGATCCCCATCTTGTGGGCACCGTGCCCTTCTGGTCGAACTCGCCCAAGTCCCACTATAGACGAATTATTTAGCACAATGAGCCACCCAGCAATGCGCAACATACAAGATCGTATGCGTCATAACCTTGCCCACGCTGCGACGTCATCGTAAGTGACGTGATCAAGTCCGCGATTTCAACTCAGAATCTTACAGGAACCATAGCTTTGTTTGGTGGAGGTAGCCAGACCTGTGTGATTCCCATCTCAGCGAGGACCGGAACCTCATTCTCAAAGTGTTTCCACCAGCTCATATCCGGATGACTGGCTTCCCACGTGTAGAACTGAATCTGCACTTCACTATGAGACACGTATAAGTTCCGGATAACACGAGACTGAGACAAACCATGAGCGGATTTGAACCTGCCAGTGGACCAGGATTTGGGCCACGACGCATCTTGTCCAGTGCAGGAGGTGGATACAAAGGAAGATACTGCCGCAGCCAGAAAATCAGCCCGTCGAATGCGCCCATCTCTACGGATCAGCTATATCTGTCTGCAAGGTCCTGAATTTTGTTCCAAGTCGCAGCTGACTGCCACTGAGCATGCGGACACGCTGAAGCCGCCGACAGCGTCGCCGTTAACGTTGGCCACAGCCGTCGGAAATGGCCGTGCCGAGTTAAACTCCGACGGGGCAATTATAAAATCTTTTCTTTGCGCGCTCTCACCTTCAATTATCACGGCCATCACGACGTCCACACTTCCTCTGTTGGCGTCTTGCTGGACTTTGGGACGTGGTACGACGTCATCTTCAAACTTGTGGTGGTTACGATTGAATGAGCCCTCTTAATCGCTCTATGCACGCTTTTGATTCCTACGTGTAGCGGAGTTTCATGCCTGGGACACAACCTTCAGCTTCTCCACTCGAATAGCCATGTATTCGTTTACCTGTAGTCCTTTTCAATACATGTTTTTTCAAAAGAGATAGTGGCTCCAGAGGTCTGCACATTTCTGAATCGTATCCATCTGTCACATCCTGTTCACAAAAACTTCAGGTGCAAATAAACAAAAACAACGCGTCGCGAACGCGTTCGCGCTCAAGGTCGTTGCTCAACCTGCCCGCGTCACCCACGAACTACCCGTTACCCGCTCCCAGTAATGGCCAAAGCAAAGAAGACACAGAAAGTCAAGGAAGAGGAGACAGAAGAAGAAGAAGTCCTTCCTGTCCCCTCGATACTCAATCCGGGGTCGCCTCTCTTGGAATCCTACACCTACCATTCCCCGCTTCCTACAGCACCAGGACCTTATATACTCGGTGTAGATGAAGCGGGAAGGGGGCCTGTGTTGGGGCCTATGGTGTATGGAGTCGCGTACTGCCCTGTTGCGTACAAAGACGACTTGGACAAGCTCGGTTTTGCGGGTACGTGGGTCGTGTGTTATTGTAGTGGGTTTGGTCTGACGCAATGCGTTTACCCTCAGATTCAAAGACACTCACCGCTGGGGTCAGATCGAATCTATTGAATATTCTAGGTTCGGATCCGGAGAACCTAGGCTGGTCTGTTCGAGTACTATGGTACGTACCAAATTATGGAAGTTCGAGCGATAAATATGAAGAACGTATTAGTCCTCAAGCAATATCTGCTGGCATGCTGCGTCGACCACCAACAAATTTGAACCAGCAGTCACAAGCAGCAACTGTTCATCTGATTCAGGAAGTCCTGAAAGCTGGTCTAGAACTATCTGAGGTACGCATCTCTCCGACGCACCTTCGGACCACATTATAATGAATAATGTTCGAGGTTAGGTGTACGTCGACGCTCTCGGAAATACGACAACATACCAAGCCTACCTCTCCAAGATATTCCCTCGAATAGAGTTCACTGTCACACAGAAAGCGGACTCCAAGTTCAAGATTGTCGGTGCTGCCAGTGTGGCAGCCAAGGTAACTCGTGATGCGTGCGTGGAAGGCTGGGTCTTCGCAGAGACTCTGCCGTCTAAATACGGTTCGAAGCTCGAGGAGGACAAGCCAAGTTGGAGTGTAGAATTGGGGAGTGGATACCCATCAGGTCAGTCAAACCTCTGCACGAGTGCACGGTCCGCAGTTTTTTGACCGCTGGATTCTAGACCCCAAGACGAAGGCTTGGGTAAAGAATTCCTTAGAACCTACGTTTGGCTTCCCATCTCTTGCGCGTTTCTCATGGACAACCATCAAGGTGGAGCTAGAAAAAGACGGACATTCAGTTGAATGGTGAGTTACGTGCGCCTGGACTATGTCAGACCATGACTTATCGACCCATTCTAAAGGATTGATGATGGACAGAAGGCCTTGATGCAGGCTTTCAAAAGCGAGACAGGACGAGACCAGCGACGATGTAAAGTTGCGAAGGATCTCGGTATCAAGAGCGTCGGTACGTTGTAGACAGGAAGAGCTCCGTTATCTATCGCGTNATGTATTCATGTACACCATACCTCACAAGCATTATCCTCTGAATTATGCATACACAATCTGCACANNAAGACACNGCAGAATCACGANTCAAATCGGAAGAAAANACCATATTAACGTCTCTTCGGAGGAGGAGTTCCGGAACCCTCGTCAACAGCCTTCCTCTTCCCCAGCCCAATGACCACCTTCGTACGATCCACCGACACCGGCGTGCCAGATTCCCGAGGAGAGTCCATAGCCACAACCGTAGACGTGATACGAGAAAAGCCGGGGCGCGGTGCTGGTGAAGCACTGTTCGAGCCAGCAGCCGGAGTGGCAAGACCACTGTTCGTCATTGGTGCGGGAANGGTCATGAAGCCGGAAGAGTCTAGCTGATTCGCTCCCAAATGNCCGTTCTTCTTCGACTTCTTCTTCTCTGTCTTGCCTTTAGACAAAGGTTGTGCGTCGAGGAATCCGCCNGCCTGAGGAACAGCACTACAAGATCATGATCAGTAAAACTATATCAATAGATATATGATATATATGAAGTGCGTACCCATGATTACCGACCGAAAGCACAAAGTGAGCTTGACCCGCCTTCTCTTGACGGATCTGGAAGGCNTGGTTCATGCTCAATGGCGTGTCCCCGCTAGCCATCGCCTCCTTCTTCCTATCCTCTGCAATCTTCTTCAGTCTCTTCTCCGTCTTCATCTTGCCCGATCCCTTGCCATGNAATTTGTGAGACAACGCCTTCCAAGCTTCCTTCGGCGTAAGCACTCTGCCAAACTCGTCATAGTATACAATCTCGACGTCAGGCTTNTAGTTCTTGAACGACTCCAGGTTGGCCTTAGCTTCGTGGGACTCGCGCATACGGTTCTCGTACTCCCTCGTCGCCTGGTCCTTGTTTCCGCCACGCATTTTAGCCTTGTCCAGTTCGCGCTGCGCCACCTGCCTCCGGTACTCCGCAAGCCACAGGTCTCGCTGCAACTGCACNTTCTCGCGCTCCTGTGAGTCCGCCTTCGGAGCCGCAAGGACACCTTGATTGCGCAAGATNCTAAGAGTGGCGGCCATTCCAGAACCAAACGTCTGTTCGCCCAATGTACCTTCTANGTCGCCAGTGTTCTGAGTGGCTTGTACCGCNTCGGCTTCCTTTATAGCACTCTCGATAGCATTNAGCATCGCCTCCTCGTCTTCTTCCTCCTTGACTGAAACTTCTCCCGCTTCGAGCTCTTCCATAGCCTCATCTTCATCAGGCTTTGCGGACTCGCCTCGCGATACAGAACGTTGCTTCGAGGGCCCTGCAGTGATAGNTACCTCTGTAGTTTCCCTCTTCACGGCGACGGGANCGTANGTGATTGCACGGACGAACTCAGAGGTATCGTCAAAAGTAAGACCACCTTCACCAGTCTCTATTAAGTCGTCCTCATCTTTGATGACTTCGGGATCATCTTCTATCATTGCCTGCTCTCTCTCTTCGGCAACTACACGAAATATTGCATCAGCGCGTTGCGACAGAAACGACCAACGAAAATATTCACTTCTTCGAGCAACTTCCTCGGGGGAGAGCTTCTTGGGCTTCTGCAGCTTCGCTCGTCTCGAGCGTGCGAGGGCAGCTTGCAGATCGTCGTCGTCTACAAAATTGGAGTCCAAATTCCGCTGTATAGGGACGATCGGTGCGTCTACTGGCATGTCGTCAGGGTCGGCTTCTGCTACACGACGCGTTGAGCGTTTCTTCTTGGTCTTAGGTTTCTTGAAGCCAACATCTCCAGGCTTCATATAATCAGCAGTTTCCAGGTTCTCTGCAAACAATATCAGTGACTGCACGCCACATTAAGGCATATACGTACTGTCGTAATCTATAGACAACAGAGCCTTCTTCACTGATACAGATGGGTCATGATCAGTTTTGATAGAGAATTCCTTCTTTGCTGCAGAAGAACTGCCGCCCAAGCGAAATTCCTACACAAATAAACGTTTCAGCATTGGAGGGATGGCGTCGTGAGACGTACGCACCACTTGTTTAGGACCTTCCAAAAACTCATCATACTTGGCCAGAACGGCTCGCTTCATTCCTTGATTGCCTTCAACGAACTCGTCGTCGTCATAGCCGGTGTAGTCGCGACGCTTGATTTTGAGCTCCTTGTTCTTCTCAAGCCGTTCGTCTTCAGCCATGTTGACGTTTTGAAGCTCGTCCTCTGCATCAGGACGGGATTGAGTTATCTATCGTGCAGTAGAGGAAGTGGAATAGAGGACGCACCTTCGTCATCAAGAATGCGACTGTCCTTCAGTGTCAGTATCCGATCCTCGCCCTCTCCCAATTCCTCGAAGTCATGAGCAACTTTCAGGCCAGCAAGATCCTCTGTGACACATCATTAGAAGAGGCCTTCATGAGTTGAAGGATTGGTACTCACTTTCAGTATACTCGTCCTCAAAAGCCTTGTCCATGCTCTCCAGCTCCTCCTGACGTTTCCTAGCAAGCTCCTTCTCCTTCTTCTTGCTGCGCTTGATCCATTTCAGGGCATCGTCTACATCGCCATCGGTGTCACCCAGGGTCGCACCCTTGAGCTTTGAATTGAGTTCCCTTTTATTTCTCACCCTAAGTTACAAGACGGCTATGAGCATTCGTCTTTGGCTCTTTCAATTCGGCCTGGAGGGCCAACGCAGAAGTAGAAGTAACCGCCGCAATGCAAGTGAAAGGAAACTGTACTCACTTTGCAATCCGGTCTTGTGTGTCCCTGTGAAATGAAAAGTGCCACAATTAGTAAAGCACGTATTTGACGCAAGTGTGTCACTTACTTCGAAGCTTTGGCTTTGGCTTCCTTCTCTCGTTGCTGGGCATAGTTGTCCTCAGCTGTCTTCTCGTTGTCGTTTGCGGGAGCTTTGTCGTCCGTCAAAGGCTTGAGACCGAGAGAAATACGAATCTTGTTCGTCTCCTCCAAACTGATACTCTCTTCCAAAGACATCTTGCGACAGCAGTAGGTTCTTCCTGAGAGAGAAGTGCTGAGGAAGTAGACCTGAAAGATGAAGTATATCTGTCTCAACGGCGTCGACGGTCGGTGAGTAGTCTAAGTGACTCGCGTGGTGGTGGTGGTGGTGATGGTCCGCTCTTGTTCACGACGGGAAATGACCGAGCGCTGGTCAACGAATTCGTTGTTTGCGCATGTTTGGAGGCCTCACGAGACCCTGGTCACCCCAATATACTGACATCATGCAAAGGTTCTATAACAAAGAGTGGTGGATATGTACATTACAGCGGTGAACTGGAATATAATGAGCGAGATGTATTAGATGCAATGTGCACAAACTCCAGATCAGCTGGATTCGGTCGACTTATGTACCGCTGACTTGTCTTTCACTTCAAGAAGCTCGGGAACATCACGGATGAGACACTGGAACAAAGTATGAGCATGTCAGGACAACACCATGTAGCCAGGATTCTCACAATGACAACTTCGACCGCGATAAGCAGGATAATGATTAACTCCATCGTATGTCCGGACGTCTGGGAAGAACATCGTGAGCACAAATTTTGAAGACTCAAGCTGAAATACTCATACCTCCGTCAGTAGCTGCCGAAGAACTGATTGCATCTGGAGACATCTAAGTAAGTAGAGAGCAGATACAATGATAATCAAACTTCATGTACCTCAGCTGCATAGGTGATCTTGTCGTTTACAGATCTCGTGCGGACCCGCATCTCTAGGGCATTGTTGACAGAGTTGAAATAGCCTTCCATAACAACAGGTAAATCGACACGTCGTATAGAAATTACGAAAAAATCATACCTTCAAATACTGGTTCTGCCCAGTAGAAGTCGGGTGTGTCGGATAAATTTTCTCGGTTGAGATTGAGGGCCTGGCGGAACTTCAGCAATTCGCCGAGCTTTTTGACCAAAGCTACCCTGCTCATCCCGGGTTCGCCTGTCTTGACCAGTGAATCTGGGAGAGGGGCCATGGAAGAAAGGTAATTCTCCAGAGACGCCTCGAATGCAGACAACGCTGTTGACCGCGAGAGTGCCTGGGAGAACGCATAACGGGCTAGCAGCGTGTCTTGGGGCAGAGTAGACGAAGGAAGGTCCGGCGGTATCGCGTCGTTGGAGTCGGGGGCTGGTGTGCGCCCGAGGATGATCAAATCACCCTGCAATCGCGTTGTTCTGTGGACGAAATGTGAAGCGAGGACGGGCAATGGCAGAGGAACCGGACACGTACTCAGTAGGATCGGTGACAAACTCCAAATCCTCTGTCTCGAATTCAGCCAACCGCTCCACCTCTACACCTGCTTTCGCCAGAACCTCAGCAGCAAACTTTCGCGCTTCTGCTTCACCAAGGCCCCAGCATACGAAGCTCCCGTTCGCAAAGACGAACACCTCTCCCACTTGTCCGTCCACGCCCCACGTCGGAACCCACAGCGCATCATGAAGATGTCGTGAAGAATGAGGAAGATGACCCCTTAGTCGTGGAAGCACGTATCTGGAAGCAGTGGCCAGAGTAAATACGGGTTGAATGGTGCTCCGCGTCGGTGTCGGGTTTGAACGGATGGGAAGGGACGCTGAAGCTGCTCGTCGGAGAGGCGTCGACGCCTTTGGCTTCAGAGTCTTCGAGTCCTCGGAAGCAGGGTCGGATGATGTGCTGGCAAACGTTCTGTACGCAGGTATCAATCGTCTTGGTTGAGCACTGGGATTCCGGAGGACTCTGCAAGTACCAGCAGATGCCCAGAAACACCGTACATGAGCTGTGGCAGACATTCTGGATGATTTATTTGTACACGCGTTCCCTTGAGACACGAAAAGACTTACTTATGCAATGCCTGCATACAAACGAATAGAGAATACCAAAAGTGAGTGAAGGTGAGATGGTCGACGGTAACACAGCAAGCTTTCAATTTGCTGTAAGTGGCCGATCAGCTTACGCGACCGGCCCGGCAAATAAAAGCCTGGCCATTCTGCGTTCGAGTCAAGCTTGTACATGTTCAAGTATGTCAATCGTCAAGACGTCGCAGAAAACATGTCGTGGCTTGCAGGCGTTAAATTCCATCGTAAGAACGATGCCGCTAGAGTACTTTTAGATCGAATGACAGGTACAGCACATCTTAAGACATTTCTACATCCTCGTCGTCGCTATCCTCTACATCCTCCCAGCCTTCACCCTCCACACCGTCGTCCGTGGAAGGCTTGATCCCCGCTTCCTCAAGTTTTCCAATAAGCTCTTGTACGTGCTCTAATATGGGAGTGTCAGGATGTTCTTGGCCCTTATGAAGCTAAGATTTTTGCATTGATCAGTACGTGTACGGTACGAATGAGCGAACGATAGGACTGACCGAACAGCATGTATCCAAACAGTCTCTCGCGTCCTGCGCCAGCTCTTGCCAACTGAGCTCGTCCACTTTCTTGCCGGTCTCTCTTGACTGTTCCGCCATGAGGAAGAAACACCATCCCTCGAGGTACCACGCTTCAACTTCTTGATCGTCTTCGGCCATAACGCCTTGCAGAACAACGAGGGCGTGTGTAAATAGGAAAAGCTCCAGGAACATCTTGACAAGAGAAAGTCGTGTCGGTATCGATGGCAGCTTGGCATCATCTATGAACAATGTCTCAAATTATGAGTTCCATGCATGTCTTCAAGGGATAAGAAGCGCACCCGGCTCCAAATCCTTCCACAGTGACCATGCCTGCTCTAGACATTGTTTGGCTTCATCTGGACGTTGCTGCGACAGTCTCACAGATGCCAATGCTTGCAATGCTTCAGTGTTTCCAGGGTCCGTCTGCAGCGCAAGGTTCAAGAGATCCTCGCAGTTCTTCTCAGCAGCTGGGTCAAAGCTATTAAACCCACGACAAATTAGTATGATCACATCGGAGGTAGGAAGGAAGGACAGACCAGAGATCGTATGAAGGATCCATCCATATCTCGACCATACCGATCAGCGCCCTCACAATGTGGTTTTTCAGTTCCACCTCATCCGACGAAGGGTCTGCATCATTTCCTGCACGACTCTTCCCTTTCAATTGGCCTAGCAAGATATCCACTGCAGCCTGATAATGCTGCAGAGCAAGTTGGGGGTCCTGGTCGGACAATTGAGCGAGATACAGATGCGCTGAAGGCGGGGGCGGGGAGGATGCGTCCGGATGTGGTGGAACAAGCGTTCCAAAGGTCTAATGACACGAATAATAAGATGTGTGCGCAGAACACATCGAGGGCTGTCTAAAGATCAAAAATGAAGTTATTGCAGCGGGCGAGCAAGCTTACCTCCCTCGCGGCATCAACGTCTCCCATCTCTAGCTGGGCAACACCCAGCATCTCCTTTGCTTCCGCATTCTTAGGTTCTCGTTCCAGTATCCGTCGGACAAAAAGCTGAGCGAGGTCGTAGTCGCATTGTATGATGAGGGCTTGTGCTTTCTGCAGTAGCGCGGGGACGCTTGGTGATTCGACGGTCTCGGATGTATTGGCTGTGGTCACAGGCTTTGCCTTGCGTGTTTTTGCCCTTGTCCTACCCATTACAAATAGTGGTATAAGGTATCAAGAAGAAGGAGGAGTGGTTGTGCCAAGGTTGTGCTAGTAACCGTGATCTTGAATCTTTGAACGGGATTATGAAAATCAAAAGGTCGGACCCCGGAAACCACTACCAACCGATCTGTCAACGACGCCCACAAACATGTAATTGCGTATGACCTGACGTTCTATTGCATCTCAAGTTCGAGTCAACCAATAGTAGCGGTGGACGGAAAGAGTCGTGGAGGAAAATAGAAGCAGGTCGTACGTATAGATATTAGTATACACAGAATATGTTAGGGTAATCATACAACGAAGGGTGAACGCAATAAAACAGAGAAAACAGATCGACAAACGAAAGGAAGGGGCGACGAGACGACAACACACTGTTGCGACGGTATCCAAAATAAAGAGAGCCAGTCTATCGGTAATATGTGACACGAAGAGTCCTCACCGAGCAGTCCACGCCTCGACAGGCCTACGACAAATTCAATCGTTCCCTCGCCTTGGCCCGCTCCTTCTCCCACCGCTCGAATTCTTCCCGCAACTTTGCCACTCGGACTTCGTTCAAGGGATGCGCCGATCCAGACCAACGCATCTGCACGCCAGAAGCGTTCGTTTTCGCAGTGGTCGGCGTGCATTCGGCTGTTTCTTCTGTATCGCCACGTTGCTCCCAAAATTGCAACGCGTGGCGAGGATCAAATCCAGCATGTGCTAGAAGACTGCACGGTGAGAATAGTGGTCAGTGACCATAGAACGCAAAAAAATCAGCTGCTGTTCTTACCGAGCCGAGACAACGTCTGCTTCAATTTCTTGACTTTGACTCGTGCAAAATTCGGCCATCTCTTGTAGATCCCATGATGCGGTCTTCCCCACACTGGCGACAGCATCGTTCAGGAACGGTCCAACTGCAAGAGAGAGAAAAGTCAGATCAAGCAAAGCAGCCGCGGAGAGGGAAACGCGTACACATCATGGTGACAGGGAAAAGTATGGCGCGCACTACATCCGTCACAATAGACACCACACCTGGCCACACCACCGACGTCGATGATAAGGTCTCCAGGTGATGTGACAATATAAGGTGAGCCAGCTCATGCGCCAGCAAAATGGCTAGCTCAGAGGTCTGCGCCTCTGTTGGTATGGGATGAGGTGGGGCTGCGGAAACTGCGGCTGATAAAGGGAAGATGCCTCCGAAAATGGCCGACCACCACGACGTCGGCTCTGATTGAGCGGGGGACATTGTTTGCGAGAAGTCCATCTCGTCGGTTTGAGAGGCACCGCCTTTGGACAACACATCATTGAGGAACCCAGAGAACACCACAACTCCGCCACCACCATCTGGGCCGAACCCGTACGAGAACGCATTCGACGATTCCGGCTTGTCCACCACAATCAATGAATATGGTGGACCAGGAATAACGTGTGGTGAACGATGAGGCGTACGAGAACAGCTGACTTCGGCGAGCCTGCGGATGTACTCCGATGCACGAGGTCGCGGTCGCAACGGATGGTCTGCAGGCGGTGGGAATGGGATGTCATCGGGTCCACATTCGAGCCATCTGGAGCCTAGGTCTTGTTCATGTTGAAGCGAAGGAATAGCGCCCTCTAATCGCTGTAGCGTATCGCGCACCCATTGTACCCGCCAATCAGTGGGAGCTACTATGTTGCGGGACCCATCCTTGGCGAGGATATCTCCAACAGCTTTGTACCAACCGGGGCCAGCCAGTTGCAGGGATATTTCTTCCTCTTCTTCAGGAGACAATAATATGAGTCTCCATCTGATACAATTCGCATATTCGTCCAGTTGGACCGACTACGTATCAGATTGAGATTTTCAGTAAATACGGTTTTAGATGCTCACCTGCCTGTCAAGGGTGTTCTCTCTACGCTGGCCAGAATAGTGAGCCAAAAGAGGACGACCGGGGTGAACAGGAGGAGATGAAAGAGGATAGTCCCATAGCGAATTTTACGAAGCATAAATGATTTCCGATCAGAGTCACCGTACCCAGAGGCTTCTGCAATGGCCAGACCCCTTCTCAGTTTATGGTTCTTGATGAGGATGAAGGGAATCAACGTGAATGTCACTCGAACCACAGTCCTGGCGACTTCCATGGCGCTAGACGTCTGAAACGATAGGGGGGGTGAATCAGACTTGGGATCGCGCAAAGTGGCAGTAAATGGCTCACCTTCAAGATACCCGCCAGAACGGGTAGGAAAGGGAGCGCATCGTTTCGTGGAGTCGTATGGAACGACCGCGACGTGCCGACATAGAAAGCCGGTAGCAAAGAGCGGTAGACCAAGGAGGTGCGTATGGTGCATGCGGGCCTATCACAGTGGGCAGAAAATCGTGAACTTCGGGATGAATAGTTACGAGGATGAAACAGCAGCGAGAATGGCGTGGTAGGTGGCCTGCTCACGAAACGCGGTGCTGTTGAGGGTCGCACAAGTGTACGCAACATGGTACATGGTTTGGTCTGAGATGCAGGAGATAATATGCCGTTGACGAAGAGCAAGTCTAGTCAGAATTCGGCGGTGCCGTTCAAGGAAGCGCTAGCACCCATTTCACCCACGCCCACCGGACCGCTCAGACTAGGCTCTCTCCGTCTCAGTCATCTATCGGAGCACGTTTGATAAATACAAAACCGCGCTTCATGCAGTCCATGCAAAGTCGTAAAGGTCGTGTGTCTGAACAAACATCTATCCTACAACTGCGCGAGCTGGACATAGCCGCGTGCCGAGAGGTACACGCAACCCAAGGCATCAGCTCAATCGTCCCGTGAATCTACGAGATGAACGTCGCCTCGTTGTACAAGATGCCCTCTGCCTGCAAACCTTCCGAAAGTCCCTGGACAAGCGCATCCGGACCAGTGATAGTCATCGTCGCTGGGTTCTGCCACTAAACAAAGATACCGATATGAGATGTCTGTACGCAACACGGGAATATCAAAAACATACCTGGTAGATGAAAGGCTTGGTGCCGGCGACGTAGTTCACCATGGTCTTGATGACATACGGGATCTCCGCCAATACATCTACCTTTTCGACGAGACCCTTGTAGTTGTCGGGGGTACCCAGGTCCGCTTGCACGCTCGCAGTAACGCTACCGGCCGCAGCAGGGTCAATGGATGGACCTTCCCACTGAAAGACGATCTCAGTAGGTGCCTCGTATCCGGTTTCGGGATCCTTCTCCTTCTTGGAGTGGATTGCCTTTGAGACAACACCTGGGTGCTCTGCCTCAGTTTCTCCCGGCCAAAGCGTCTCTGCCGTGACCGATACCAGCTTGCCTCCCACTACAACTGCACCTACACTGGCTGTAACAAAGCCTGATCCGGACCCCTTCTTGCCGTACGCGTCGATGGTAGTGAAATCCATCTGGATACCAGAGACTCCGTCGTGGTCGTTGCTCTGGAAGCAGGCGAAATTCCATCGCGCAGCGACGAGGTTAGGACGCATGCCTTGGATCGCATGAATGAACGTGCCGAACCCCTTCACAGGGAGAGCTTGGCCCTTGACAATGAGCATGCCAGACACGGTGGTCCGAGGCCAGAAACGATGGACGACATGGCCCTCCGGGTTCTCAGCATCTGTGCCGAAATAGGAGTAGCCACCCTTCGGGCCCTTGCCTGTCTTGAAGCCAGGTATCAAAGCAGGTCGAGAGATATCCAAGTTGATCTGTAGATCGTCCGCGAGATTGGCACGGATGGTATAAGCCTCGGGAGCATCTGAACCAGGGTTGGATTTGTAGGTGATGGTGAATTCGTCGGCTTTGCTGGAACGCTTGTCGAGTCCAGGAGGTGGTGTGACAAAGTTGGACACATTGACAGACTTCCAAGTCCTCTCCTTGGTGTTCGGATTATAGATCTTGCAAGTGAACTGGATGGTGGGATACCAGACACTGTGCAGATCCCGATTACGACACCTCGCGACGTAAACGAGAAATGGACTCACCCAACAGCAGAATGGATGACTTGGCACATGATAGACGTCCCATCCTCGAAGAAGCTGTAGAACGTCTGGGTCTCGACGGTAAAGCCTCCCAGACATGCCCACTCAATATCCTTGGGCTCTAACTCTCCGAAGAGCTGGGACGGCTCAAACGCCGAGGAAACGGGATGGAAATTCGGGGCATTGGGATCGACAGGAGGAGCAGTGCTGATAAAAGTTTAGAAAAATCGGATGCACAATCAAGCCTACTCACGAAAACAATGAAGCGAACATGGTGAATGAAAGTTCAAATGTCAAAGAACGACTTGACGGTCAGATTTGCGTTGCGTGCCGCACGCTTGAGCATGTCACTTTTGTGACGTCACGATACGAGTCACCGTGACTATGTAATAATTTGTTTTTAGTTTTTATGCCAAGCCATGTCACACACCCACATATTAATAGCCCCAGTAAACATGAACCCACTGCGGCGTCGACTCTCCTCCATGAATTCCACTTGTCGCCCGTGAGCTGGATGACCTCGCACCGTGTCATGTCTGGCAGTTTGAACTTTGAACCATTTTATGAACCCTGGCGCTCAATGAGCGTCTGCCGACTCATTGCCGTGTGAAGGCATCTCGGTGGGGCCCAACTTCACTTCAAGTCCCCGAGAATCTCTTGTTGCCAGCTTGTCGTTCAAATTGTTGAAGGAGGGTTTTTATATACGGTGAGCCTGGTTCGTTCTACCTCTAAGTACATTCCCTCACCATACATTATACCTTGTCAGCGAGCACATGGCTATCCAAGACCCCGGATCTGGTTCTTCTATTTCAGCGACGCAGGAACTCGTCGGTAGGCAGTTGGCAGGAAATGCGGTGGGAGACAACGCAGTGGCTGATGATTTGTCTACACAGTGACACGATTCCCTTCCTCAGGCTGTCCGGAGTCTTCGAATCATGATGACTGCAGAGTCAGTTTGCGAGCAATGTCTGCTGAAGTGCGGGACCTCGTAATTGACCAGCTACATGACGACCGAATCTCCTTGGAAGCATGCAGCCTCACTTGTCGTGCATGGCTTCCCCGCGCACACCACCATCTGTTCAGGACTGTCAAGATCGATCGGTGCTCGGGGGGCGAATCATTCAAACTGCTCATCGACAATTCTCCCGGTATTGCTTACCACATCCGGCATGTGGAGTTATCAGGTATGAAGACTGGGAGCTGGTGGTCGGGTGGGATGTCCGGGTGGTGGCCGACGCTAGGGCAGCGTATTCAGAGGCCAGGTGCATCAGATTCGTTGGAGACCGTGGATTGGTTGCGGCGTATCCTCCCAACGTCCCCCAATTGTCTCAGGAGGGTCACGCGACTCACTCTCTCTTCACTACATATTGGTGCAGCTATGGCCGATGTCCTGCAGCCATACTTCAACAATGTGGTGGAGCTTGTCGTGAACGGATGTCAAGGTCTTTCGTTCAACGACTTCATACGGCTTAGGGCTGCCGTTCCTCGTGTACGCTCAATACGCGTAGTGGAAGCCCGATGGCTACACACTGCCGTACTCCTCGTCGATCCCATGACGCTGCCTGCGTTGAAAAGCACCATGGTGACGACGCTCGAGTTCTCGAGGAAAATAGACATTGTCACTGTCCTCGACTTCATCATTCGAACCGGACGCTATCAGATGCTCACATCGCTCTCGTGCTTCGTAACGAGTCATGCAGGTGCCAGGGCCATGAAGAATATGCTTGAAACCTTGGGTCCTCAGCTCGAGCACCTGGGCATTGGCTTTTCTGACGTACGAGATCCAACTGGTTTGTCTATCTCATTCACACGTTCTGTACCTAATGCTCACCTGACTCCAGAGATACTAAGGTCTTGCGACCTATCCTTGACACCCAATTCCGGACTTCGCAGTATACGGATCTCATGTGCCACCACGGAACGTTTCTCCACATACATCCTATCACTCTCGTGGATTTTACACATCCTATCTAGAGTCACCTCTCCCGTCATAAGGGAAGTCATCTTTTCGATCTCCCAGAATGACCTACCGGCACTCTACCTTGATGGTTTGATTGCCGTCTTCTCTCATTCTCGCTATCGCAGTCTCCAGCACCTAGTCTTCGACGTCGAGTTGCGAGCAGAAGACCTCCTGCAGGAGAAGGAAGTACGCACTCGTCTGTCGGTATTGGGGTGCTCGCTCAAGTTCAATGCTATCCATCGCTGAAACGTCCATTCGCATCCTGTTCTGCTATGTTCATACTTTGTTTTGCCATATCTCTGACATCCTTTTCTTGTATAACCTTCGCATGCTCATACCACACGCTATTGCTTTCAATGTTCGTCATGTATCACTCAATATGTAATCATTTATTGTCACAACTACGAATCTGGGTCTTCTCGTCTCCTCTTCCTGATTACTGGACCTTTGTCACCAACAGTGTCATTTGTGTCGGTATGTTGTGTGGCCCCATCCCTTCCTGACTCCGAATTTTCTGCTGTCTTCTGTGTAAAATGTCTAGTCAGATCATAATCAAATACTCGTACTCGCAGACGCATTTACTGTCTGCAAGCCAGCTGATGATAGGGCAGCGTCACCTCCGGAGAAGTCGATAGTTCCTTCAAAGAAGTCCTCTTCCGCAGTCGGTATTTGTCGCGGGATAGTTTGAGGGACCTGCAAAGTCTCTACGTTGACGCGGTCAAAATGTATCGTCCCATTCGTAAGACCCTCAAGGATTCGTCGATTTTGCGTCACGTTCAACGCGGATGGACTCGCCTTCGGGATGTCTTCAGGCCATCCTACAAGACGAATGTTGTATGTCTGGAGCTGGGAATGATTACTCCATTTCATTTCTGCATTTTGAACACCAGATGCAGATCTGCGCAGTCCGTTAGTCAATGTCATCTCGATGATGGGGGACGCGAGTTGACCCCACCTGACTGCCGCTCGCATGCAACTGTACACCTCCGCCTTCAAATTCATCGCAGCGCTCTTAGGCTTCGCAGAATACTGGCTGGGACCTGCTAAGCCCTGCGGCGGGTCAGTGGTACCGAGATTTCTGCTTGCACTGGCTGTCGGGGCGCTGGATCCACCGGACGATGCTCCCGCTTGAGAATACGACGAAGCCAGTCGGAAGGCATGTACACCAGCAGGGCCACAGCCTCGTTGACCTTGCCAAAAGTTACGACCCATGGTGGTCCCGCCAAGAAAACCGTTATCCGCTGGGTTGCAGGGATTCACGACTAAGAAGAAAGATTGAAGCCCCGCGACGCGTTCTAATGACTGCAGAAGCGTGGAGACGTGGCTGATAATGGTTTGAACTAAGACCAAAAGCAAAATCCAGTCATAAATACAGAGCACGAACGACTGCACATACCATGCTGCTGGCCTTTACCAGTCGGAGATGTGGACTCGTCTGTTTGTGCAGTTTCAAGCCCAAACAATGACTTGCAATGCATCTCCTCGAAGAGCTTGCGGACCTGAAAGACCTCAATTTTCAGCAACCTTTATGACATGAAAAATATCACGAACATGGTCGAAGGATCGATTCTCTCGTTGAGCAAACGTTCGGAGATCCGACAGAGATTTCTCATACATGGTTTGAAGCCTTTCGACAAACAGACCGTCGTCTTCTTTGACGGAGCCACTTGATTCGGAGCATGGCATGACTAAACGCGGGCGTGTCTATGTACTTCCAGGTCAGGAGGTCGTGAGCAAAATGCGACAACGTTTGCTGCTGAAAGTGGTGGCGTGTGGTGGCGAGTGACAAGCGAGCTTGTATGAGCGTGGTGGGATCGCATCGGCCCGGGGGAGCGACTCCACTAAACAGCCTTGCACGAGAAACATATTATTCTGTCCATCCTCAAAGTACAAAATATAAAACAAGCAGAATGAAGCAAAAAGCGGTGAGAGATCAACTCTGCCCTTCAAACAATCTTTTACTATCGAGAAGCATCGCACTGAGTCTGCTGGTCACCGCACGCAGTGACCGTTAAGTCGCCTTTGTTGCCTGCAGCGTTTGCTGCATTGGCACACTGGTTGTGCTGGACGTCGCACGAGCGGGTGAGAGCGTCCGAGAGTGTGTTGAATGCCGAGTTTCCTGTCACCTGGAACTGCCCGTTGGCGAGCTGGGTGACGGGAGGCGAGGTCACGTTGCCGAGGGCTCCTGCGAACGTTTGGAGATTTGCTCCTTTAGAGATGACTGCAGCAGATGTCGCAGCAGATGGTGGCTGAAAGTTGTATATAAGATTAAAGCACGGTGAGAATTACCAAAGGAAAAGACTTACCGCCGTGCTAGATTTGATGCTGACAGCTGCGGTCAAAGCAGGAGGGGCAACTGTCGTCGAAACATTTTGCGCAGTTGACCAAGCCGAGACAACTCGACCTTGATCGTCCACTACGGCAACGCTGGCAAAATCGGTTGTAATCCCGAACACGGCATTGAACGCGTCAGCCTGTGCGCCGGTCTCCGCAGCTTGACCATCGGCAGCCATGGTGGCTTTCGCGCAGGTGTCTTGGGCAGTTTGATCAGCTTTGCAGCTATTGGTCAAAGCGTCGCAAATGAACTGCGTGATGATATCGATGTTCTGGGTAGACCCGTGATTGTATGAGGCTGGAAAAAATTAACGTCAATCGATGCACGCGACACGAATATAACTGCATGAAGCGGCGACATACTCTTGTCAGTGGGCTGGAAGCTGGTTTCCTTCCTTCCATCGAAACCGGTAGCGAACTCGATCTGCGGCACACTGCAGTTGCCAAAGTTCCCAATACCCGTCGAAGCAGACCCAGCGGATACCTGCGTAGTCTGCGCAGCAGCAGACGCAGTTATGGTGGCTGATGCAATAACGCTCGACGGAGCAGCGGACGACACAGTGGCTCCGGAGGTAGATCCAGCAATGACATTGCCTTGATCATCCACGGCAGCGACTTGAGCGAAGGAGGTCGAGATACCGAAAACGGCGTTGAAGGCATCGGCTTGAGCACCAGTTTTAGGCGGAAACTGGTCAGCTGCGGCCTTGGCCGTCGCACAAGTGTTCTGTGCCGTCTGATCCGCACCGCAGGTGTTGACAAGCGTATCACATATGAACTGAGTGATGATGTCAATGTTCTGAGCGGACCCATGGTTGTATGAGGCTGCAAGATATCCATGAGCAAGCCCACATTATCGGAAACGTTTACGCGACTCACTCTGGTCAACTGGTTCGAAGCTTGTCTCCGTCCGGTTATCGAAACCAACACCGAATTCTATCTGAGGGAGCGTACAGCTACCGAAGTTACCAACAGCAGATGCTGTAGAGGTGGGTGCCGGGATGAGGGGGATGGAGCTACCCACGGTGACGGTGACAGCCGGTCCGGTGGGAAGAGGGTTGATTGCTCCCGTTACTGTAACAGTAATGGCAGGCTGAGATGTGTTTAGGTCAATATGATGCGAACCATAGATTGATCCAGGCTAACTTACAGGACAAAAGGAAATAGGAGAGGGATCCGTAGCTTCGAGATCGTTACTACCTCCAGTCGGCTTAGCGGAGGGAATGCTGGACACTGTGAATGAGACGGTCACCCTGGCAGATACAATGCGAGGTCAGATGTGGGTTGTCGTACGAACAACAAGGTACATACGGAGAAGATGGCGAAGCGGTGGGAGTTGTTGAACTGTTAATGCCGAAAGGGAAGGTGTTAGCCTGTGCACCCTTCTTGACGGAAGCGTTTGCAGCAGGGTCGAAGAAAACATTTGGATCATTAGCAGGGTCTTGAGCTTGGACCAGTCCATCCAGCTCTGGATTCTTCGGAGCTGTCTGGCAGAACACAGAGTTACGGTTGATGTTGGGAGTTACAGTGAAATCCTATACGCGCACATATGTCACTTTCAAGTACAGTCAAACGCACAAAAGGTCAGGAGGGACGTACAGGAGGCGTATTCTTTTCGGCCTGACGGTACTCCTGCGCGAGAGCAATCATGCTGGCCTTAGTGGCAGCATCAAATTGCTGAGCAGTATCTAACATTACGAAGATGGCTTCAATACAACATCACGTACAATGTTCAGACGAGGAGACAACTCACCAATAATCTGGTCCGCCATATCTTGCTGCGAGCACTCGGGCTGGGCAGCCAAGAGCGGAGTGATAGCTTGTCCGGCCAATGTGGTGCATATACCTCCACCGCACGCGCTCGACAGCTTGTCAATCACAGCGGGGTGCTCCTCGCCAAACCGACGCAGATACAGCGCGCGGCCGTCGCGCTCCATCCATCTCGTACGCGCCAATACTTCTTCGGACAAGGTCAGGAGGGCAAGTAGACCCAACGCGAGACGCGTCTTTAAGCTGGTAGACAACATGTTTGGAGAGTTCTGTCAATAATGTCGCTTGGAATTGGAAACGAAATGAAGGAAATCCCAAGTTGAATGCACCAGGCGTAGGGGAGGAAAGTTGTCTGAATGAAGGATGACACCTGGTCAAGCAATGATGAAACGGGCTAACAATTCAAGTCGCCCAGCAACTAAGTTCAGTGCAAGCTGAGGGGGGACAAGGAAGGAAAGAAGGGAGAGAAACAGAGAGATCTTGTTGGGAACAACGACACCCCCACTGCATTGTTCCTGCTCTTTATATTGTATCCTCGTCAACCTTTCATACCCCGTGAATTCCAATTCGCACCGTCGGACTTTGGACTGTCATATCCACGTGGTGTACGCCGGCTGCCGTACAATAGTCGGCAGCTTTGCATGTACACATGGGTGACAGGATCAGATATGAGGATCGACCTTGGGTCGACCGTTGTCGTCGAAGGCGGTTTCCAGAACGCGTAGGATAACGCAGGTGTGTATGTTCTGCGCGGGGTTGTCGTGGTGACGATCGGTGACGATCCCTCAGAGTAGCACGGAGCAACGACCTGCACCATGGTGCACAACAGTACAAGAGCAAGTGTCATAACAAGGAATGTCCATGAGTGGCGATCATAGATGTTTGGATTCAAGGTGTTGTTTGTTTGTCGTCTCTGGACCCGAGATTTGAGCGCTAAGCCACGGCACCGACTTGGAGGACTCGGATTTGTAGATGGCGGCACACTCATGTTCCTCTGAGTACCGAGTAACGAATCGGTAGTGCACATCTCGGAGGCTATAGAGACCTCCTTCACGATGATCACTGGCATTTTCCAACCACTCAATTCCCTCCGAACTACCCAGAAAACTTAATAGCACAATGAGATTCCATCTCAAGCAGAACAGCAATCAACTGGACCTGTTCAGCTGTTAACGCGGGCCTTGGCATGACCTGCATCGATCGATTGTTGCAACGAAACCGTATCGCAACTTGGCAATACAATACAGTAGCTGTTATTGGCACCGAAGAGCCTGAGCGTAGGCGTCACGAGTGGTTGCCCAACCCCGAAAACCTTCGTCCGACGCAATCAAAGCTTCCCGCATCATCCGGATCGCCTCCCTTGAACACCAGCTCTTCCGGATACTGAGGCAGCAACACGACCACCAACCAACACATCAGATCGCAACACCTTTTTCACCAGTAGAACAGTGCAGCGGGCGTACCTGGCACAACGGCCAAGTGAAGCCCACACCCAGCGTGGAATTATTCCCGTTCCAAAACGTCGCAGTGATGCTCTTCGACGTGGGTGCGACGTCGTTCTCAACCCAGTGCACCATAGCAGCGAGGATATTGTGCGAAGGGTCTAAAGAAGCCGGAGGCATTCCGGATGCTGCTTGCCCCGAGCCCCCGAACGCGTTCGCTCCAAACCCGCCCTAAGCCCCCCCCCCCCATGCGTGAGCATGAAAAATCCGCCGATGGCGAGACGCGTACACACCATACTGTAGATGGGAAACATATTGAGCATCTGAGAACGAACTGGTCGTGAAGGCAGGATGGGGAAGACGATCTCACCAATGTGCCATACCCGGGACGGTGAACAACCGATAGAAATCGTTCACGTCCGACGTTGCTGTGTGCAGCTGCGTGAACGCATGGACGGCTTCATAGTAATGCAACGAGTTTCCAGGACTGATCAGTTGATCGCCCCACCCTACATATTGCAGGAGCTTGCCATTGTGAGGGGCAGAGGCGAAGGCGGATATGTCGGGGTTGATTGCCTATGGCAGTCGCTTGAGTCGAGTGAAGAAGAGGAAGAGGGTACGCAACGTACGTTCTGTGTACCAGGATCGATCTGGTCGCTCAACTCGATAATCGAGAAATTGAGCTGGTCTTGCGTGAACGAAGTGTCACTAATGCCGATACCAGTCAGCCCTGGTGAATCAACAAAAAGCATACTTACTTGAGCACCATAAACTGGTAATAACTCAACGGGACGGGAAACGGCGTCACCGCCAACAAACCACCGTCGGCAAATTGCATCTCCCCACCCGGGAAGTATCCGCCGAAGATGTACGTCTGATTGAGGTCGAAGTACGTGGAGAAGATCTTCTTGACTGCGATGATTTGCTCGAGATTGAGGCAGGTGAAGGTGTTCTGCGTGGGGCGGCAAGCGAGGGTTGCGGGACGAAAACTGTGGTTCAGTCAGCAAAAAGGCCTGTGTTGCGTTAGGCGAGGATAGACGATGGTACGGACTTGCAAGCTAGAGGTTGGCTGATGATCCCGTCGTTCAGCTATACACACAATATCAGCCCAGTTTTCGCTCATTCTGGGCGAAGAGACGTACCCCGTCAAGACTATCGCACTGCTTCAACACCTCAGGATGTATGACATCCGCCCACAGGGAGGTGGATATGAACTGAGGAGAGCCCGCAGGCATGATGAGGTTGCTGATATGTACAGACCATGCTTGCAGGTGGGACATCGCGTTCGCTGGGGAGCCTACGACCTGGGTAAGATGACTGGACATGAGTGTTGAGAGTGTTGGGGATGTGGAAGTGACGTACGACGCCATCGTAGTCCGTTGGGAATCTTTGGACCTCTTTGAGTCTGTAGACGATATACTTATATAAGATACGCAACAGACAAGACCAGAATTTTCATGGTGTCTCACCCTTGTCTACCACCTATGATTCCGAAGCCACTTCAGCGAAGTCATGAATACGATTGAGAGGTGCCTCACCAGTCGAGCAACCCAAATAATAAGAGTTCTTCTGCGCCTTGCCATAGTATTGCTTGACCACCTCTTTCGCGGCGAGGGTGCTCAGACGCATAGCTCGCCACGCCCAATCGACGATAGCATTCTGCATGCGCACATAGCCATTCAGCGTCTCGGAGAACATAATCATTACCCCAGAGTCAGCTCACGTCGTTATGCGGACCAGCCCACGTCCCGTCCCCAACTGTAGATGAATGTCCAGTGTCCGTAGACATCCCCGCAACTGCAGATTATATTCACGTCAAAACCCGAAAAGGTGGGCAGATGGAGTGCGACTCACAGCCTTGTGGTATAGCGACGAATCCAAGATCCGCTACGTTCACTACAACGCAAAACATGCATCATCATCAGCACAAAAACCCACACTACTCCACCAGGATGCAAAAACAAACCGCCTCCCCCGAACCCTCCGTTCCCAAACGCCACGAACCGCCCATTCCACGCCCCAGGCAACGGCAGCCACACGTCCGCATGCGCCGTCGAGTTCGCCGTCGCGTTCGTCGTGATGGTGATCGCGACGCGGCAGAACGCGGGCAGGTCGGCCACGTCGATGCTCGAAAAGAGGTTGGTGAAGTTGACGCGGGCGTGCGCGGGGAAGAGCGTCGCGGAGGAGACGACGGCGTCGACTTCTGTTGGGTCGAAGTGGAATGAGGAGATTTGACAGTTCCCGACGTCTGGAGCACCGAATACGGAGGAGAGGGAGCTGAGGAGGAAAGTCGCGGTTAGGAATCGCAGTAATCCCACCATGGTGAGGGACGAAGGATGTCTGGACACGGTGCACCATGGCACTTTATATACCAGAACGCGCGAAGAACAGGCAGACACGACACAAGCCTTCGTTGCCGAAATAGCTACACACCTGAAGATTAGTACCATTGACTACTAGCATTGTAGCCAGAAGTTCACGATGGAGACTTTGCCTGTGAATGAAAGTATCCAGTAATGCGTGTGGTGGTAATAGATGCCAACTCGGGGCCGGGACGCCACACGGTGGCAGTCAAGTGATCCGTCTTCCGAACAACCTGATCCCAGAGTTGAGCAGAACAATGCAGACGGCATAGCTGCCAATAGATTAGTGTTGCAGACGGCAAGACACCTTGAGCTGGATAAGAACGCCTCCAGGACGCGAATTGGTCGCTAATCACGTGCGCAAAATTTAGCAGCTCTGGACAACGACCTAGAGTGACCAGGATTACACATGGGCAGGCAATTCTGTCGTTCGTTGGACGATATGAGAAATAGCCAGGGTTACTAGCTTCGGACCGCACTAGACCGAAGCGCGGGCGATCTGGAACACCATACTACGGTAGCAAGGTTGAAGTGTTGTTGGTTGCAGGGCAGGCAACTGCAGGCTTCACAAGAGGTTTGGCAAGGGGAGATAAGAAGTTGATTTGAACGCTCGCAGCACCTCTACAATTGCATTAAGTACGACCGGACGCGCAATGCGGCTTTAGTGATGGGCGTGCTCGTGAGCATCACCCTCTGGGTCGGCATGATGGTCGAGAGCGTAGACTACAAAGTGATGAGCGAGTTGCCAGTGATACTGCACGTGGTTACGACGTACCTGAACCGCATTCCGGGCAGCGGCGGTTTTTCTGGGTGGTGAGGTTCATCCAGAGCAACTCGTGCGATTCAGCGGGAGAGCCGGTGCATCCAATGGTGCGCTCAGGTTCCTATAAGCGTGCATATTGTGGTTAAGAACACCGCGTAGAGTAGAGCAGGCGAATAAGACGCACCCATGAGAAGACCTTGATAGGGTCCGCCTTGGTACCAATCCTGCTCGAGTCCAAGGGCTTGTAATCGAACACGTCGACGCCCTCAATGGTACCGAGGACCTGCAGACGCTCGAGACCCGTCGACTGGTTCTCGTCGGTGGGGACTTCACCGGATTTTGCGCCAGGGCCGAAGATGGAGGGCTCAGCATGACCTGAGAGACGGGCGGGGGTGGTCGAGATGGCGCGAACGGCGGAGCGCGACATGGGCTTGAAAGCGGCACGCGCAGCGAAGGCTGCTGGGCGGATAGCGGCGGCGAACATGGCTGATGTGTGTGTTGTGTTGTGAGCGTTGGGGACGGCGACAGCGACGAGGCTCGCGTTGTAGGCGGGCGTGACAGTGACTGTGTCTGCCGTGTGATGGGAATTCCGAAAGAACCCGGCATCGAGGCATGCCGGGGTCGGCAAGCGGGTAGTGTCCAGAAAAGGGAAGTTTAGAGGTTCGCGGGTGTGGCGAGCGAGAAGCGAAGGATCGCTCTTCTTCTAGTGTTTATCTTTAGGATAGTACATCTAACAATAGAGCACAACATGGACGCAGGCTTGCTTTCCGCAGTCATCTTCCCCCGACCGATTCTCTTTTCAACCAGCCTACAGCCACAGGTGGCCGCACCCATTCCCCTCGTTTCTCAGTCTACCTCCCAGTTGAACCATGATTCCCTCCGCCACGGTCCCAGATGTACCCACCACCCACAACTACCGCAACGGCCAGTCCGACGTCTCTCCCCAGGAGTACTACACACACTACCAGCGCCGCGCACAGCTGGAGTCCACAGAGACCTTGGCTCGCATTCCAACCAACGCTTCTGCCTTGTCCTACAGCTCCACATCCGATCTCGTGCCACATCCGGGCGCGCACAAGGACTCGGAGCAGCCAGGCATCTTTGCAAAGCTGTTTCCCTGGGGCCGTCGCACATCAAAGGTAAGTGATTCAGAGAAGAACGATCCTGGCCCCGGCGACCCCGAGAAAGGCGGCGCCGATAAGAAACCAAAGATGAGGACATGTCAGGGATGGCAACTCATCGTCCTGGGCTCTTGTACGTACCAGACAGATTTCTCTCCCTTTGTGTTCATAATACTCACCGAGCGTGCTGTTCGTAGGGCTGAATGTTCTTATCATTCTCATTCCGGCTTCTGTACGTTCATACGGCTTTGCGGTGCTTCCCCCCCGATCTAATCCTCCGTGTAAAGTGGGTTCTGCAAATAGCCACTAGCAACTCTCACACCTTGATCTTCATATGTACGCGTCTTCTTCATTTCGGAGATTCAAGCTAATGGTATTTCAGTCTGTGTTCTGGCCATGATTCCGCTTGTCAAGGTAGTTTTTCCTCTCGATGCATCATCTCCGATAATTTAACGAAGCGCATTCGACTCAGCTTCACGATCTGGCAACCAACGACCTGGCAGTCAGACTTGGTGGTTCAAAGACAGGTTTGCTGAATGCTAGTCTGGTTAGTCCCCAGCTTTCACTGTACTCTGCGACCAAAAGACTCACGATGTGAATATCCTACAGAGTAACACGTGAGTATTACATTCAATGACCTGTGGATGCGTTACTTACATTTCTTGCAGGGTGGAAATTGTTGTGGCTGTAAGTTCCTGAACATGGAAACACCAAAGTAGCAAATTCATCTCTGTGTCTTATAGATCATCGCGCTGAGGAAGTGCGAGCTTCGTGTTGTCCAATCCACCCGTAAGTCTGATGCACACTGCATTCCAGTTCGAAGCTCACTGTACCATTCAGTGATTGGCACCATGCTGAGCAAGATGCGTATGTGATTTCTGTATATTTGCAAGTGTCGTGCGCTCACGCGCTCCGTCAGTTCTGGTACTTGGAATGTGCTTCTTTGCAGGTGGCCTGAAATTCTCCGAGCAAGGCTTTGATGCTAGTAAGTCCAATTTCGCCTCTTTCTTCTATGTTTGTCGTCGTCACACTCATTCCGACATTCTAGCCACGACCGGGATCCATTCCTCATTGCTGAGTATCAGCGTTGGCGCTGTTCTGATGCCGGCTGCTTTTCATTTCGCTCTCAGCTACAGTGATGAGGATGCAGTAGCAGCCGGGACCACTCTTGCAAAGCAGAAAGCGGATATTCTTCAGATGAGCCATGGTGTGAGTACTTTGTTTCACTCACACGTAAATTGTCTCACATTGCGCTGTAGGTCTCTATAGTTCTGCTCTTTAGTAAGGAGACAAGCTATATATCAACACAGACCTGGAACTAACGCTTCGCATAGTCTACGGATCCTACCTGTTGTTCCAGTTCTGGTCACACACTCATTTATTCGACGACAGCACCATCCCAGCCAGCAACAACCTGAACATGCTCCCCAAGTCCTTCTCAGCGCGCACGATGGCCTCTCGCATGCAGAGCATGAACGGCAATCCCAGTCAAGTCACCCTCAGTCCTATCGACAAGATCAAAGGCAAAGGCTCCATCTCCTCCCTGAATAGCGCGTCCTCTTCCAGGCCGGGTACGCCGTACGGCCGACCATACGCAAATGGCAAGACGCGTTCTTCGTCGGATTCGCAGGATTCTTCGGCGGATTCGATCGCGCCTGCGCGGAACATCGACGCGTTCTTGATCTCGCCGTACACTTCTACTTCGCAGGTGACCGTGTCTGTCTCGGACGTCCCGCATACCGCTCCGATCCAGGGTACGACTGTCCGGCTCGTGGAGTCTTCCAACGCGAACCCGCAGGTACGGCACCGGCGCACGTCGAGCGCGTCGAATACGATTTTGAGTCAGTGGAATCGCGATCATATCCCGCACGCTACGCCGTCCAGTCCGATGAGGGACGGGAGGTCGGTGTCGCCTATTGATGAAGTCATTGCGGCGTATTTGCAGAGTGGGTGCGCGGAGGATGCGTTGAAGGCGAGGCGGAGGGCGCAGCAGATCATCCAGAGCTCGGAGAGCTATGAGATGAAGCCGAGGGAGCCGGAGATGAGTTGGACGCTGACGTTGGTGCTGTTGGTTTTCGTGACTGTTGTGAGTGTTACTATGCTTCTGCGTCCTTCGTTCTGTGTGTGGATTGTATGCTGATTTGACGACTGACTTAGCTTGTGGCTGTGAACGCGGAGTGGATGGTCGATTCTATGGACCACCTGTCGCCGTTCATTAGCAAGGAATGGATTGGGTTGATCTTGCTCCCCACTGTCAGCGCTGTTGCCGGTCAGTGCCTTCTACTTTTCTCCGTAGGTACACTTCCTGACGAGATCCTATGTCTCCTCTTAGAATGTTTCACGGCGATGAACGTCTCAGTCAAAGACCAACTCTCACTCTCCATCAGCGTCGCCGTCGGCTCAACCATCGTAAGTCCCCCTCCCTACCTTTTCTTCCACTTATACAACCCCTTACCTCCTCATCAATTACATAGCAAACCGCCCTATTCGTACTCCCCTTCATGTGCCTCCTCGGCTGGATCATCGACAAACCCCTCGCCCTGCTCTTCGACCCGTTCGAGTCCGTGGTGCTATACATCTCGGTACACACTATGGGGTACGTCGTCGCCGACGGCCGGTCGAATTGGCTGGAGGGGGTTATTTTGGTTTGTCTGTATGTGGTTATTGCGGTGACGTTCTGGTTTTACCCTGGTAAGCTTCTACGGTGTGGGATTTCGGGAGTGACGGTTGCTGATTTTTGGTTGGTTGTATTGTGTAGGGTCCGAGTTCTCGAGCAGCCTCGCTGTATGCTCTACGTCCCCATGAAGGGACCCTCCAGGCTCCGCTTCTCCATCCCGTCCCCAACCGCACCTTCTTGGCTCTTTTTTTTCCTTCTTGTTTCTGGACCCTAGTCGCTCGCACAGCACACGCTCACGACACACATATCACGACTACGCCACGTACATAGATATCCTTCCATTCCCTGCATATAGTCACCTCCCTTCTGATAATCACTATCCACCATCGCTACCATTGTCTATACCCTCACCACATGACATCACTTTTAGATTAGAACACACGCTTTTAAGCTGTAATATGTAGATCACGCTACAGCTTCAAGCCTCCCCGCACCCCTTGGACTTGGACGTTCTATACGACATCATCCCTATACGTACATACACACCACCGCCCATCGGCACGGTTTTGGTTCTCATAAACTTAATCACTCTTAGATGTTCCCCTTGCACGTTAACTTGCGTATCGTTTTGCATGCGTCCTTATGCGTAGAGTTGTAGCTAGTGTTTGTAAGTTTCGTGGTATATACTACACCTATGATCTTTGGACCGCCGAGCGAGCCCGTGGCAGGTGCAAGACACCATGATGCATGATTTGGAATGGAGAGCGGAATAGAAGTGTGCTATTGCAGTAGGACTGAGAAATCGTACATGAGGGTAGGTCCGATAAAGTTCGAGGTATGCCGAATCGAAGTAAAAAACGGGAGACGTCGGTCACAGGTAATATCGATCACCTACAAAACCCACACTCAGTCAGCACGCACGCACACCGGCACAAAGAAGAGACAGGGACCCACCAATATGCCCATCCCCGGCTCAACGACCCACACCTTCCGCGCCTCCGCGCCCGTATGCCCCTCCCGCTCCTCGATCGCCTCCAGCCACGTCTCCCGCAGCCCGTCGTCCACCGCCCCGCACACGACCTTCACGTCCGGGAACGCCCGCCGCAGGACGCAGATCCCGCCCTTGCGCGCGACGAGGAACGTGACGAAGATGATGTGGTCTTGGCGCACGCCGTGGTCCAGGAGGATCCGGATCGCCATGAACGCGCCGCGGCGGTGCCGATCTAAAACAACCCAGATCAATCGAGATGTTTGGACAGGAGATCTAGAGGCAGCGGGTGGGAGGTGTGATGATGAAGTCACTTGCCTGTGCGTCGAGGAGGAAGACCCACGCTTCTTCTGCGAGTCTGCGGTCGCGCACGCATTGGGGGAGGGCGAGGTGCAGGAGGATGGGTTCTCCGGTTGTCGCGTCGGATTGGATCAGGAGAGAACCGATGGGTACGTCGTTGATTACGCGGCGTAGGCCGCGTTCCAGTGGGCCTCCTCTGCAAACGACAAAAGTCAGTTCTATAAGCACCGAAGGTCAAGGATGTATGCTTACGAGCGGAGGATGGACACACCACAAACGTACTAAACAGAAAGTGAGTATCCTGCAAATCATGAAGTCGTCCAAAACGCTCACTGTAGTATCAAGCTCCTTGCCCTTGTACTCAAGATCGATGGGTGTGGTTATAGTCTTTGGTCGGTATGGCAAATGCTCCAACGCCTTCTCAGAGATGAACGTCGCAAGCCTATCGGCGAAGAAAATGAAATCTGATCTAGGGGTCTCTTTATCTCGCAAAATGGTATATATGCCCTAGGTATGACGTCCGTCAGTACTCATCATGCAAAGTTATGTGTACCGTCTGACCTTGAGCTGAGGTGTTTGGGGAAGAACGATGAGGTGATTACAAACCTCGCCGTCATCTGAAGACGGTGTCGATGAACCGGATGGAGTGACACTCAGAGACTGTCGAGGACCTGCATCTGCCATTTGCTGCCTGAATCGTGTTGAACGGTCTTTCAGTTGACGGCGAATGTGCGTAGCTATCAGCTCTATCGCGACCGCGTTATCTGAACCTGGAACAATCTAGCGAATTTGAGACGGAGAGGACAAAAGTTTGATCTGCCAAGACTCACAATGTTGGCATGACGAGCGGTGGGTAAGACGAAGTTGTCATATGAGGGTTTGACATATCGCAGATACCTGCATCAACAAACGTTCAGAGGAAGAACTGGTTCAGAGTGACACTGAACATTTACTGATCAAGCGTTCCGTCGACTGTACGACCACGTTCCTTGACATCTCTACGAAGTCGTCTGGCAAGCATTAGGTCGGAGTCACACTGCACAAATATCTGTTACCAACTGTCAGAAGAACATTTGCAGTGCTTAGAGTGAAATGCACTTGCCTTGAGATCATATAAAGCCCGAAGAACGGGGTCATGCAATGCCAGGATGCCCTCAGCTGTATCAAGTACCAGGTTGATATAAGCCCACAAGCAGGTCAATATATGTACTTACTGATGATAATCGCCGCGCCGTACAGGTATTTCGTCTCGTCAAGCCTTTGATGCTCTTGGAACGAGTATATTGGTATGTTGGTTTGTCTGCATGACTTCAAATCTGCCAGGCACTGACGAATGGTACGACGTTTCAGTCACAGTTGAGTGGTGTACGACAAGGCCTACTTTGGCGAACATAGGCATATCAATCGCATCAGGATGGTCGAAATCAACCAGATTCTGATGCGCCAATATGACTTCCTCTGGACTGTGCTTCTTATAAAAGCTATCCTGTGATAATTTCAATGTCGCGTGCCGTAGGAAGGATCCGCTTAGCGTACCTGCGAGAGAATGACCACGGTTGGTATTGACCCGAGCTTCTGAACGATTTGACGTGCTACGTGGGTCTAATAGCCTGTTGAGGGTAAACATCATGCGCGATAACATGTGTTCTCACTTTACCGCTGGCCGAGCCACCTGCATGTAATAATCGTGAAGCAAATTCCTGTGTAATCTGCGAAGTATCCACTCACCAGCGATGCCAACGACGAAAGCGTCACATATGGGGAGACCGTCTTCTCCGTACCTAATCTCGGGAAACAATTAGAAACAAAATATGGTGTACTCAGTAGACCGTACCATGGTGGCCTGCCATGGGACTTGAGGATTGTATTCTTCTTGGCCTGCAGTGGAACCGCATTCCGAGCATTGGGATTCAGTTCAGAGACAGTTCTTGGAAACGAGGGACGTTCTGGCTTGACCGAAAGTGGAATCCCGTCGTCGTCACCGATTACTTTCAAGGACATGGCTGCGCAACGAGGGAGAATTGACCACACGGCCTGCCAACTTGAGGTAGAGGTGTCGGAAGAGTGCAGACGCCCATGAGATTGCTAGATGGGCGTCTTCTAGATAACGGCGGCATCTGAGATCTGAAGAAGATGCAAGGCGACGATCTAATCTCGTACTTTGCTTCCTTAACACTGACAGCAACCACCGGCACCAATCATCTGCAGCTTGCATTTGGCTTGCATAGATCCTGAAAACCTATCTATCATGGCCGATTCTTGTGGAAATCCTGCAGCGGATGTGGAAGCACTAATGCCACGTAAGTGTTGTCGTGATACGTCGGGATGACTGCTCACACTCCACGCAGGACGGAAGAAATACGATAAGTCGAGGATCTGCGTAAAATGCAAAGAAAATCCTGGCAAGTTGATCATTCGACATGCAGTCTACTGCAAGTGCGCTTCCATATACTTGCGCAATAATGATTTACTCACATAAGATATTTTCAGAGAATGCTTCATATCACTCATGACGTTCAAGTTCAGACGGTCGCTGGAACCATTTGTCAACGCTAAGCCCGATGGACCGAGACGCACAGCTCTCAAACCGCAAGGAAACCTTCTTATAGGGCTATCTGGAGGTGCTGGGTCCACTGTACTTTTGGATCTCATACATCGATACTACGTCGCACCTGACAAAGCTCTAGTAACGGAGGAGGGCGGAAGTCATCATCCGAGACATGAAAAAGTGTGGCAGAAGGTGTTTGTTGGATATGTGGAAGTCTGTGACGCGTTTCCAGAAGTGAGGACTTTATCATCCGTGACGTGACTCTCATGAAATCTCACGGGTGAATGTAGATGAAGGAACGGACGAACGACATACGCTCCATCGTAGAGCGTTACGGCGGCATGATATTTGTTCCACTACGCATACAAGACGCGTTTGATCCTGCTTGGTGGAAGAGCATTGGAAGAGAGTCCGTGTCTTTGAGTGTCAATATAGCCGATGAGCGTACGCAGTTCTATTTCATGCATTCTTGACACTGTCTAAAGCGATATTACAACCAGATTTGCGTATTCTATCATTACAAGATGGTCGACCACCCTCGGAAGCCATGCGATCTTATATGGCGTCCCTCCCGACTACCACGGCAAGATCAACTGCTCTGCAGACTCTGACACGGATATTGTTGCAGTATTCGGCTGTGTCAAATGGTTGCTCGCATGCTGTTCTAGGCACATCCCTCACAAGCCTTGCGGTGTCTCTGATTTCTGGCGTCGCTCATGGAGGTGGCTTCCATATTAAGGAAGAGATCCAAGAGGAATGGGTCCCAGATGTAGAACAGAACGATGACGTGGTCGTCGTTCCTAAGAAGCGCAAGATCTCGAAGCACGGGCTCAGGATCATTCGACCGCTGCGAGATGTTGGGATGAAGGAGTGCGGTGCGTGGGCTTGGTGGATGGGCTTGGAGGTAGCAGGACGTGAAACATGGAAATGGCCAGGAGCTAAACCTGGGATTGGGACTTTGACGAAAGGTTTGTGCATTTGGTGTTTGTATCCCCGCCTCATGTCATGACATTGCATAGCTTTTATCGTCGGATTAGAAAAGGATTATCCGTCGACGGTATCAACCATCGTACGAACATGCGGGAAACTTACACCAAAAGGCACAGTTGCCGGACTATGCGTGTCCTGCAAGCGGTAAGAGCCTCAATCTTTTCAAACCTCCTCGCGATATTGATCAGTCTATAGTCCGATACAGCAGGGCATTCAGGACTGGCGAGCTCGAATATCCATTCGGTCTCGACAAGGTGACGCGTCTGCATCGGCATCCGATGATCTTGATGAATCACTAGCATCATTCCTTTGCTATACGTGCCAGACAACGCTTACAAGTCGCAGTAGTCGGCCGACCACGATGCCGTACTTGGAGTTCCAGCACGACCCATCAGCTACACCAATGCCAGTGTGGACGAGCCGTATTGCAAGGCGCCACAATATGGACAATGGCACAAACGACGTTGAAGACTTTACCGTCGTTAGGAAGTTCGACCCAGAGGAGATGAGGGATGCTGTTAGCGACTTTCTTCTGGAAGAATAGCAAAGATTGAATCGAAATATCTCAAATGGTGAGTGCTCGTGAAATCACCTCACAGATCGCCATTGATAGAGCATTGTTTTAGTAGTATATGGTAGTAGAGATACAGCTAGTGTCAGTCAGTGAGGTTCTCCCCAAACACAAGTTCTAGAGTGCTATGCTGATCGGCAATTGCAGGCCAATGAAACGAGTCATACCTTATGTATGTGTGAGTCATTTTTGGTGGGAGACGTTCTATGAATCCAACGTAACTTACAACCCACGTCCACGTCCCGCTTAGTCTGGTTGTTTGTAAGCGTTCAATTTGCTGTCACCGAGAGCCCGACTCATGCATATGATTGAGTGCCATTCCGGACTTCCATAAATTCAGAGTAATTTCCTGGTATTCGGACGTACGCAACTTGCAAGCCATTGCGCCAAAGATAGAATTTGTGACAGGCGAGGGCTACACCTATGATCCCAATTCAGCCCCACCAGCGTTCGGACACGGGCTGAAGAAGTACTTCGCTTTCGATAAGTCTTATGTGAATCTCAATCACGGTTGGTACATTACAGAGGAAGTCACTACCACCTTCTGATCGTTCATTTGTCCAGGATCGTATGGGTCTCAACCCTTACCAGTCTTTGCTCAGTCGGTCAAATATCAGTTGCATTCGGAGCAGACTCCCGATTTGTTCCATCGTAAAGAGTTTTATCCGTTGCTCGTTGAGTCAAGGTCAGTCGTGCATCACGTACGTCTGCTCAAAGTTTGCTAATGTCTTGCAGACGTCAGGTAGCGGCCCTTGTAGGAGCCAAACTGAATGAAGTCGTGCTCGTTCCCAATACCACGCATGGTTTGAGTACCGTGTTGAGGAATTTTGAATGGAGAGAGGGTGACGTCGTCCTCGGAAGTATGTGTACCGAAGTGTTATTTGAGTCTCTTTATCTTGTCTTGCTTCGTCACTGTAGTATCTACAACGTACCCTGCAATCACAGCAACCATGCGATATCTCGCCGACCGCACCGAGCCGCCTCGTCCGACGTATTACTCCGTAGATCACAACAAGCTTAAGTCTAAGCTAGACTTCTGGGTGTCCAACTGCCACAAGTGGTTGTATGCTAAAAGAACCTGTGCCGTCCTATACGTGCCAGAACGGTGATTGCTCACGATAGTCTTATGCATACAGTCATTCTGACATATGTTTTCCAGCAACCAGCATGTCATCAAGTCTAGCATCCCAACTACTACATCATACTTGTCTGGTCCTGGAGCTACCGCGTCGGCCTTCGAGATTCAGCATGAATGTTAGCTCTGCATTGTTCTCAACAAACAGCGTCATTGCTTACGAGTGTGTAGGGACTGCGACTCTGGATATATCGCCGTTCTTGAGTATCACACCTGGCAAGTCAACGCCGCTGTCCCCAATCTCTCAGCGAACTCGCCGAACTCAATGCCTACAGCCCTCAAGTTCCGAACATGCCTTGGAGGAGAGTCAAAGATCAATAATTATTGTAATGATCTCGCCGTCAAAGGTGGGAAGCGGCTTGCAGAGATACTAGGGACGAGGATCATGGATGAATGCGGAGAGCTCCCTTACAACATGGTGAGCACGTTTGCTCACTCTCATGAAAGGACCTCTTATTTACTCCCCTGTAGACCAATGTTCTGCTGCCACTGCCATTAGATTTTCTCGGATAAGTATTCATCTACAGCGCGGAGAAGAGCGTTCTTATATACACTACGATTTAGGACAGTATGCTGCACGAATGGAACCTTTATGCGATGGGTTACTTCTATGTAGGAGGGTGGTGGGTGCGGGCTAGTGCGCAAGTCTTCAACAAAGTACGTACATCAATCTCCCCTCATTTAACTTATAGCTGACGCTCTCCAGATATCGGTTTTCGGGTACGTTGGGAAGGCTCTGATAGAGATCTGCAAGGAGATCAAGAAGGGATATTTGTCAAAAGCTTGGAAGATCGAAGCTCCGCTTCGCACCGAATAATTTGTACAACATAAGAGAAACTCTGACTGGGTAAGTACATTCGTCTTAACAGTACACGAAATAAAAGTAGGAAGCGGTCGGTGAATAGTCTACTCGTTGTCAATTGACAGGATGAGGGCTTCTGCTTGTGAATTTCTCGGCTTGATATCACACTTGAAGGGAATAGGGTGACTGCGAAGGCATCTCCATCAGTTATGTTAATGGTAGTAAGATTTCGCATAACAACTTACCAGATATGCTGACCATCCAAGCAACCCGTCATAGACTGATCGAACGACGTAGGACTTCCTTCGGTAGGCTTGATGTTGAACAAAGCGAGGAACATCGCCGTTGCGATCCAGAGGGAAGCGTCTGCGAGTACCATCCCAGGACAGATCCTGATAACGTTTATGGTATAATAAGACATCCAACGTTGTTAGATGTGAAATAACCTGAAGCAGACGAACCTTCTTCCATATCCAAACATCATCTCACGAGGGTGCGGCGGCGGGTCATCTACCAACCACCTCTCTGGTACGAGTTCGAACGGATCCGGGTATACTTCTGGGTCATGGAGCAATGTCCTGTGCAGAATGCCTCAGAAACGAACCCAAAGCGATGCGATATATACGTACCACACATTAGGCATGATGATCGCGCCTTTGGGAATCAAATAACCGTCCAACACGTCGTCCTTGAGAGCGACACGTGCTCCAGCTATGAATGCGTACTGAGCTTAGGTTCGCGCACGGGTGATACGAATACCTACCACCAGGTGTCAAGGTGTGGAGACGGGTGGCTTCCTTTAGAAAAGCTTCGACGTAAGGCAGATTATCCCTGTCGCTGAAATCCGGGAGCCTCTCGGGACCGACGACTCTGTCCAGTTCTTCCTGGGCTTTTTTCTGAGCCTCAGGATTTAGCATCAAAAGGAGGAATAATCCATGGGTTTGTCCAACAGTCTACGGACAAATAAATGACGTATAGGGAGTCAACTGATTGAGAGAGACGTACAGTCTCCGCGCCACCGGCATATATCGTGGCAGCACTCGTTTTCAGCGCATACTCCTTCCCGTCGTTATAGTCGTCTGCACTGAGTAAGTCACTGGTGAAGCTCTGACTGGCAGTACCTGCTTTCTGTTCATGAAGCATCAGTGACATACTCCTGCACAAACACAGTGCAGCTCACCAGGCGTGTTTTGACCATGTTAAACGGCACTTCCACCATATTGCCGAGCGTCTTGCGATACAACTTCGCGTTGCGCTGAAATTTGGCTCCGGGAAACCAAGCTGGCACGTATTTCAACCAAGGAATAAATTCGACCAAGAATGCGCCAAACTGTGTGACAATCGTGAATTGGTCCATGGCCTCGTCAACGAGTTCGATGAGATCGTCGTGGTCATCGTTGCTTGAATAGCCGTAAGAGATCTGCAAGGCCAACGAGCCACCCCAACTAAGTTGATAGTAATGCGTCAGTACATTTAGAAGAGTGTAGAAAAGCAGACGCACTAGCGAACGTGATCCTCCAACTTGCCTGACGGCCTTAACATATTTCGCATGAATCTTCTCGTCTCAAAGATTTCGATCCCGTGAAACTTCTCCATCGCCTTCTTTGTACCGAATAACTTACTGAAATTGCGACGATGTTCTTTCCAGAGGCTATCGACCGACATGAGCACCGTTATTTGGTCCCAGCCCACAAGTTCGCCGGCCATCACAAATCGGGGACGTTCGGAGTATATCATTTGACGTTTCTCCATGATCTCAGATATAGCCTCCGGAGAGCTGAGGATGATCAGGGTGCTACCAAGAACGTTCACTGTAATAACGGGTCCTAGAAAACATAATCAGTGGCAATTGCGTGTATCATTGGGGTATACGTACCGTATTGTTGAGACCACTCGTGGTATTTGAGCCAGTGGAAGTTTTTAGGCATATCGAGCAGGCTGCCTACGATAGGCCACCCCTTCGGACCAGGTGGTAGCAGAGAAGCGCGCCTTGAGATAGCATACCCATAATATGCGACATAAATAGTACAGAACAATAAGAGGACGGCCTCGATTGTCCCGACAGAGTCAAGCTTGAGCATGTTGGTGAGGTTGGCCAGGGTTGGTCAGAGTCAATGCACAGACCCGTCTCCCAGTCGGCATCTTATGTAGTAGAGACCGGAGACGAAGAGAGGGGTTTGCTGCCAAATTGCTGGTATACAGCTCCTAGTACCTGTTTGAGGATCAATTTGAAGATCAATTTGCAGATCAAACATAGTATAGCCGTGCGCCGTCATGTTTCCGACATTCCCTAAAGTCATGACAATAATCATCGTCTGTGTTTGTCAATCTTTCAGTATTCAATCACATGGCCACATAATGATGTATTTTTCAAACCGCGTACCAGTACCAATTCAGCGCACAGAGAGAATCGTTGACCGCCGATGGCATGATGACATCTAGCCATAGTCACGGTGACCCACACCGTAACAGTGACACGATCCCTTCGGAGCTAACTCCGACAGACTCCGACAGGCAATATTGTAACTCAAACCCGCACTCTGCCGCCGCCGGGAGTTTGAGCAGCGTCGATAGTACCCGGATTATTATTACGGTTCTCTAAGCCACTTTGTGCACTGCTGCACACATGTCGGAACTTCTAACTGGAGAAGGATACACGTACGATCCGAACTCTGCACCTCCGGCATTTGGTCATTCGCTCAGAAAGTTCTGGGCGTTCGATAAAGGCTACGTGAACTTGAATCATGGTCAGTCAAACTTGCTCTGTCTTGGATGATGAAATAATCTCATGTATCTTTCAGGATCCTACGGATCGCAGCCGCTACCAGTATTTGCGGCGTCTACGAAACTCCTGCTCCAGGCAGAACGGAATCCCGATCAATTCCATCGGAGAACTTACATGCTTCTCCTGGTAGAATCCAGGTTTGTTTAACCACATTAGCTTTGACACTCGCGTTTATATCTGCGATGCAGACGCCTAGTTGCAGAGCTTGTTGGTGCCAAGCTTGACGAAGTTGTTCTGGTACCAAATGCTACACACGGGCTGAACACGGTTTTGAGAAATATAGAATGGCGAGAGGGGGATATCCTGCTTGGAAGTACGTCTTGAGAATATATGCTTCACGAACATTAACTGACAGCTGTTCAGCGAGTACGACATACGGCGCAATCACCAAGACTCTGCACTACCTGGGCGATCGCTCCGAACAACCACATCCGAGTGTGTACTCTGTGACGTATACATTCCCGATGACACATCAACAAATCATTGACGCGTTCCGTGCTCGAGTCCGAGAGCTCAAGCAGCTGCACCCGCAAACACAGTTCACAAATCTTCCTGGATCACCGGATGACAAGGGTAACAGATTCGTGGCCGTCATTGACTCTATTGCATCGAACCCTGGGGTGTTACTTCCCTGGAAGGAACTTGTCAAAGTGTGCGTGGAGGAAGGTATTTGGAGTGTGTTGGACGCTGCGCACAGTGTTGGGCAAGAGGTCTGTTACTACTTGTCAACTACGTCTGGAGAGCTGATGCATGTTCACAGCCCGACATCAATCTGAGTGAGGCCCAGCCAGACTTCTGGATATCTAACTGTCACAAATGGCTCTACGCCAAGAGAAGTTGTGCGATTCTCTATGTGCCTGAACGGTCCCTTTCATTTTCTTCCGTTGTTTCAAACACACCCTGATCCTGTCATGATACAGTAACCAGCACATAATCAAATCTAGCGTCCCGACTTCCCATATGTACGGCGAGGAAACGCCTACGTCGCGGGACGGGTCACAGATACGAACGTTTGTTGCCCAGCACGAATGTTAGTCTTCGAAAAAATGCCCACCATCCTGTACTGATCGTAGAACGCACTACTCTAGGGACTGGTACGCAGGACCAGGTGCCTTACCTGAGTGTCAAATTTGGTTTGTTTCCTCTAGTGATGTACGAAATCGTGCCCTTATTAATACTGCACCTACGACAGCGATCGATTTCCGAAACTGGCTTGGGGGAGAACACAAGATCAACGCGTACTGTCACGACTTGGCTGTCAAGGGCGGAATACGCCTAGCTGATGTACTCGATACCAACATCTTAGACGAGTCGGGCGAGCTCACTCTCAACATGGTCAGTATCGTCGGATCTGTGCTGCGCACACACGTATTCAACGCGCTTTGCATTTTATCGTTTCAGACCAATGTCCTGCTGCCGTTACCGGTCGACATCCCCGGAAAGTCACCCGTCTACACGCACGAGAATCTACCCCTCATGAACATAATGCTGCGAGAAAAGTTGCTAGACGACTGGAATGTGTATGCGGCACATTACTTCCACGCAGGTGCATGGTGGGTGAGGGTGAGTGCGCAGGTGTGGAACGAGGTATGCTATTCTACTGTCGTGAGGATACGCGACTGATGATTTGATAGATTTCGGATTTCGAGTATCTTGGGAAGGCCTTGATCGAGGTGTGCAAGGAGGTCAAGGAGAAATTCTTCTCGGAAGAGACCGTATAAAGCGAAAGGACCAAGAGCTGAAGAGATATAGAAGTTATAAGAATCAAATGTACGCCCAATGCAATATCACTGTAAACGTATCATTATCAGTGAGCTCACAATCTAGAGACATCATGACGAGTTGCAAGATGGTTGTGTTAGCTTATATATGTTCATCTGATCTTCCGTGCTCTCGTCGGATTTCATAGATTTCACAGACCTCAGGCTGATAACAACCTCGGGCCAGCCAACAATGACCGGAGTCTTAGGCGGAAGTGTGGGTCCGTGTGGACCCGTTGATTGTCTTATGGAACGTGCACCCGGACAAAATCCTATTTGAACTGCTACACTTTTATCACGCTTATCAGGCCAAGCTTCTCGTGAAATAACGGCTGTTCGCATCTTGGGCTCACACAAAGCTTCGCGCAGAGGTTTTGACGACAATGGTACTCTTTCGGTGTTTCTACTTATATTGCCATGCTAATCATCGGGGGAATAGACAGCATAATATCAATTCGGGTTGAGACTGTTCCACGGTAGCGCATGAAGGCCGCGCTGACACGTTACAACACCATGTCAGAGGAGGAGGTTCCTAATTCCTCCTCGTTCCGAACGCGTACCTGTTCGCGACGCATGCGACGGTCCAATCGCTGCGGCCCTTCTGCTTCATCCGCGACCGTGAGTGCGCATCTGATCGGACATTGTATACTGTAATGAATTGAGTCTCTTGAGTGAGGCGGTTTGTATGCAAACTACACGACATTCATGGCTGATATCTAATCTTTGGCTTACTCATCCGTGAAAAGTTAGGCACGACGCCAACTTCAAGTACCGCTCTGCATTCTCATTGAATCGGCTCTGGAGGCTGGAGCTGTTTGTAATCAAGAAACAGGATGAACAGCAGTGCTATTGTTTATGCCCAGCCTTGAGGGGATGATGCATGAGTAAGCCGCAGCTCCCCTTTGGTACTACCAGTACTACAGTACAAAAGACGTTACGAACTTATGTCTCTTGTTTCACACCAGCTTGCATCCTCGTTGACTCAGACATGACTCTTCCCTCAACAACCCGCCAGTATCGTGTCCAACAGGTGAGATTGAGGCATTTACGACTCTGAGCCTGGTCTCGGACGCGCCAGTGTCCACACCTGTTGCAAACGATGTGCTGGTCAAAATCCATGCGGTGTCGTTGAATGTACGTTCTCCGTCCGTAAATGCCCAATTTACCCGTCCCACCATCTCTATGACAGTTTTGCGACCTCATGGTTATCCGCGGTCAGTTCGGTGCGAAGGGAATTGTCCCTTGCGCTGACGGTGCCGGTGAGGTTATTGCCATTGGAGATAGAGTGACCAAGTGGAAAGTCGGTGACCGTGTTTTGGCTAACCTCAGCACCGGCCATCTGCACGGGGACATGACGCCCGAAATTCAGGCCACTGCGCTCGGTGTTGAAATTGATGGTACACTCACAGAGTACAAAATGTTACCTGCAGAGGTCAGTCATATACTTTATATCGTTATGGCTACATCGGTCAGACTCTTACGATGCTCTAGTCTTTGGTCAGCATACCCGATCACCTTACTTTTGAACAAGCGGCAACTCTTCCATGTGCGGCCGTGACAGCATGGAACGCGCTGAACGGTCCTACCCCTGTGAAGGGTGGGGACTACGTTCTTGTCCAAGGAACTGGTGGTGTCTCTTTGTACGTTTCACTTCACTAGTATTTTCTCCGTACTAGTGGGTAACATCCGACGCATCGCAGGTTCGGTATACAGCTTGCTCATGCTATCGGGGCCACTGTCATCGCAACGTCCTCCACAAGCGAAAAGCTCGAGGTCGCTACAAAATTGGGTGCGGACTTCGTGATAAACTACAAGGAGACACCCGACTGGGAATTGGATGTACTCGACATCGTACGTGATCGTGACTGTTTCGCGCTCGTTTTTAATCTCACGAATGCTGTGATTTGCAGACTGGAAGGGGTGCCCACCATATTATTGAAGTCGGCGGACCCAATACGCTCCTAAAGTCCATCAAGGCCGTCCGCCATGCTGGATGGATTCACAATATAGGTTTCCTTGCAGGCTCTGTGAGTCATAACGCCACATAAACTTGTATGTGATACTTGACTGAAATTCTGCTGCAGAATTCCGACGTGAATCCCTCTGAGATCACTTCTAGCCTGTTACGCAAGGGTGTCATCTTCCGAGGCATTCTCATGGGAAGTGTTTCGCAGTAAGTATCTCTGTTGCAAGCGCCCAGGGTTTCTTATTGAGTATCGACAGATTCGAGGACATGAACCGTCTCATCAGCTCTCACAAGATAGTACCTGTGGTCGATAAGGTGTTCGAGTTCGACCAGGTCAAAGATGCGTACAAGTACTACCTCGAGAGCCAGAATCACGTCGGAAAGATTGTCATCCGCGTGGCGAGCACTTGACTGGATATGACATGAATGGATAGTTTGTGTCTGTTAGCGTAATTCATGCCATGCTGTAAGTGCATAGACGTTTCCCGAAATATTTTGAATATGCGTACTGGCCAAAATCGTGTTTGCGAATTCTGCCATTGAAGAGGTAGGAAGTTCGAGTACGCAGGGGCCAGGGCGATGAGCCTTCACCTGAGGTGCGCCCACATGTACAGTTACGAAACAAGTGCTGAAGTTCGGTGCACTGCCAGAGATATCGATCGAATTAGATGAGACTATCATAATACTACGTTACACGATACGAGGACACTGAGTTATGCGCTACAAAAGCAATTATTTAGATCACAAGTAGAAAAACGGACTCGGAAGTCTAGAAGACCGAGATAACGAACATCATGCCCCGCTCAGCGCTCAGCGCTCAGTGGTCGTATGGGTCAGACTCTGGCGGTAAGGAGCACTTGATTTGCACCAATCTGGCATCCAGCTGCATGGCAGCGTCCCCAAACTTTACTTTCTTGTTGTTGTTCTGTCTTCGTCCAAGGCCAGCGTAAGATCTGCGAGGTCGGCGCCCAACTTCACCATCACGCGTATCCTCTGGCTCATCGTCGCCGCCGTCTTCATCACCATTCTCATCCTCATCTTCACCATCCTCGACCTCCCCACCTTTCCCACGACTCACCACCAGAGCAGTCAGCCTCTGCCCGTACAAACAGCCTGTGTCCAATCCCATTGAGTATCTCTTGATGTCCAGACCTCGGGTCGCAGCGTGCCCGTATATGACCGTTGACGGCTCGCAAGGGAACTCTGTATCATTGTCGGCACTGTGAACTTCGGACGAGGGGAGGCCTGAGCACTGCTTCATCTGCCCATTCCAAAGCTTGCTCCATGGAGTTCCCTTATCATTCTTCCGGGTGATTTTCCCGTTCTTCTTGACACCTCGCATATTCAAAACCACCCAAGGATCTTTGTTCTGTGGAATATCGCTCAATATCGCTTTCTCCTGCTCCTGTCGCAAGTCGTCCTCAATATCTCGGCGTTCCAGGATGTACTGGCCGTCAGGAGTGAGATCGACATTGTCACTGATCTGGTCGACAACATCATTGTCGGGTGTTGCAGGTTCAATAGGAGATGCGTGAGCCATCCGTGGCGGATGAGCAAGGGGTTGACGTGGGTCGTTGATTGGTAGGCGCGGATTGTAAGGCAGCAGACCTGCGTGCACGACGAACATGTGCAGAGAAGGGACATGGTTGACAAGCGGTAACGCATTGAGAAAACTGGTATGCTCAGCCGTCATGTCTCTGCAGCCAGGAACGTCAGATACGATAGACCGCACAGAAAATGATACGGACCTGGCTAGCCAATAGTGGTCCCCGAATATCTTCCAATCTTTCGCCTTCTTTCCCGTCCCAGACGGTGGTATACGCCTCCACCACTCCTCTCTCCACGTTCCTTGAGCTCTCTTTCTCGATACATGCACCCATTCTTCCGCATCCGACTCTCTACGCTTCCTTTCCATAGCCCACTCCGCCTCGATCAGCTCGATGAAGGATTTCCCATCCGTCACCACGTCTTCTTTACTCTCGCGGGAGCCTGCAGGTACAGGAATAACTTGTCGTTCGAACCACTCGCGCCAGGAACGCCACTGGATGACGAGCTGGTCATGGTTGCCTCGAATGGCAAATATGCGCTCGGACTGGTTGGTTGGAGTAGATGCAAAGTGATTCGCAGTGAGGAAATCTAGGAGGGAGAGGGAGCCGGAGTGTGTAGACTTGGCAAGAAGATCGCCTGCAAACATAAGAATGTCATTCCGTTGATTATAGGATAGTTTAGATAGTAGATCTCTGTAAAACCCAGATGTCAGAGATTCGCTTAGAGGAATGAGCGCAGCACGAACGAGAGGGAGTCATTCATGCCATGGATATCGCCAATAAGAATAATGCGGTCATTCGAGTCTTAAAACTGCGATAAGTACTCTATAACGAAGCAAGGAGTCAGTACGCACTGAGGTCAATATGTTGGTCGGAGAGTGTTCTTGTATGTGTGATGACGTCGAAATCCGGAAAATCTGAGAATAAACTCAGTACACACAACCAAAAGCCAAATGTAATGCACACCAAATTTCTTATTCCCCTTCCCTACACCAAAGTCAAGATGAGATCTCGGATAGACAAGACCGAGGATGAACATCAAGCTGATGAACAGGGTGACGATGGCATACGAGACACCAGTCCACGGAGATGCACCCGACGCTGAACGTCGCATGGCAAATCACAGCGATATTCCTCCCGTTAGTGCGGATGATGGTCAAGACAAAGAAAGGAGGGAGAAAAGACGGAACATTCATGGAAGAAGCTGAGCAGTGACTCAGTCTCTGAGCTGACTTGGGCAGCGGCCAGCCACCTTCGCAGTCATTTTGTAGATTGGCGCGCGCATGTGTTTGTGATGCTGATTAGATTATAGATAAGATGACCCGCCACAAGTTTCCTCCCGCTGGAGTCACCACCCAGAAACCTCATCGTTCGCCATGACACACACTGCCTTTTTCTATGGCACTCTCATTCATCCGGCTATTCTTCGTCGTGTCATAGGACACAATGGTCAAGATTTACAGATATCTCCTGCTCTTCTCCTAGTGAGTGAATACCTCGTTGAGTCATTGCGGTCAGGTTGATAAGCAACTTGAATCCCAGGATTACACGCGCCACAGAATCAGAGTGATTTCTTTACACTTGTGAATACGACGAAAGCAAGTACTAAGTGTTGCCATGCAAGAATGCCGACTACCCTGGAATTGTGTCCCACGACAAAAGCAGGTCCATATTTAAGAGAGAGTTGACGCGTGAAGAGAACTCTGTCCGAGGAACATTGGTGATAGGTCTCAGTGACGAAGACGTCGGACATTTGGACATCTTCGAAGGCGATGTGAGTTCCGCCTTTAGTATACAGTCTCTCACAGACTCACAACTCGCAAGTAGGAATACTCGAGGGAAACTGTACCAGTCTACCCTCTATCTCCCTTCACCGCTCTATCCGACAACGCTGCAAACCATACTCCAGACAGTGATATCGTCCCAAGCACTACACCATCGCTGCTGCCTATCGACACACTCCCGCCGCCGATATCTGCGCAAACTTATGTCTGGATCGATCCTGTCTCGCAACTGGAGCCTGCTATCTGGGAATACGCTGACTTCGTTCGAGATAGCGCATCGAAGTGGGTCGGCGAGGGATCAGAGGGTAGGGATAATTACTATGTAGAAGTGGATAAGAGGAGGGAAATGAACGGGAAGATTGTTAGAACAGAGATCGTGAGAGACGCAGCGGAAGGGGATAAGAAGATAGTGGTTGAGACCGAGGATGCCTGAGATCACGTAGATTAGAACGATGGTTGTCACAATAGAGCTCGATATAATACAAGGAATCAGGTTAGAAGAATACAATTACACCTTCACTACCCTTGACTGTCACCTTCCCGCTCACCAGTCCCTCAGTGGTCTCCGTACCATTTGCCCTTCCGCTTTCATAGTGCTGTCCTGCCCATGTTGCTGTACTCGCATCCGTTGAGTCCAAACCCGGGCTCGTCATCCTCTTCACAACCGCTCCCTTCCCACTCGACTTCCTCACATACCTACCTAAGTCCAACACCGCGCTCCCCTCGTCCGTTTCTCGTGCTGAAGCTGTCACATTCCGCGTCGCCAGGTTCAATATTGCGATGCGGGCGGGTCCGTCACGGGATGGTCGTGAAATGGGATCCCAGATGGCGTAGACAACGAGCTGGGGGAAGGCCGGTGTGGGAATGAGAGCAATTTGTGATTTTTGAGAGGATCCGACTGCTTCGGTGATCAGAAGAAGTGCGACGAAAGAGGGTCCTGCGTGAGGATCGCCAAAACGGTCAGAAGATGCGGGATACCATTGATCGTACTGGATGAGAGTACGTTAGTCTGACTATCCGGATGAGAGACTGGAAACAGCGCACCCAAGAGAAGCCAGGACTGCAATGAGAATCACATCAGCACATACCACGCAAAATGATATGACACCAGCTCACGTATTCGCCTGGGTAGAACTCTGTAACACTAGGGTTGCGCCTTGGTGGAGGTATAGTCTCGAAATATCGAGTGTAGCGCCGTACAAAACAGCTGTGTACGGCAGATTTCAGTAAAATAGGAGACGGCGAAGGCCACCATCATCACGCACTGTCTGCAAGCCAAAGTGCTTGACCGAAAGTATTGGTAACATTCTCCTTGCCGGAGCATGACACGGAATTGTACTCTCCGACGACGAACTCAGCTCCTACTTGTTTTGCGGCAGCGATTTGAGGTTTCCACTGGTCTAGGAACGCCTAAACGCGGGTGTTCATGAGTCTTGAAGGATGTTATTGTCGAAGAGCCATGAGATCTCACTGTGATATTTCCGTGATTGACAAGATTGGGAAGAGTTGCGATCGCGTTCCTCGTGGGATCACATGTGGAATATTGGTATCTGAAGAGCATCTGGTTGTTAGAATAGAGTCTGCGAAGCGGAGGTGAAACGTACGTGTGTTGAGAAAACACTTTGACTGTATTGGTATCTGTAATTCCCTCACCAATTACCTCCTTCACAGACCAAAAGTCGACGAAGCCAGCAGCCTGGAAGATGTGAGAAGGCAGCGAAAGATTCCTCGACAAAAACGTTGTCCATCCCTATATGACGTCGATGAGATTAGCTGAACTGTCACTCAGAACACCAGTAGGCTAACCACGGACCAGATACTGTGCAGTATAATCTGCTGATCCCCAAGTGGAGGGACGCTGTGCACCTGCATAGTGATCTGGTTCATTCCCGACTGATAAAGATTGCATCATGGCCATCAGCAAAGAATACAGTAGCAGAATGCAGAGTACTTACGCTCCAAGGCACGAATCCGGTTCCACCCAATCGTCTTCGTATGCACTGCCAGCTGGTCGCGCGCGATATCAATGGTATCATTAGCGAGGTTGACAGTGACGACTATCTGGGAAGAATTTGGGAAGACATCCAATGACTCAAACCAAGCCGGGCCGCTGAATTACATGAGAGAGTCAGCAGGAATGAACTTAGATCATCAATAGCAGACATAGCAGACGAGCTCACTATGTCGTACGGTATATACCGCCTGACTATTTCGTGTCAGCTTGTCTGGAACGTACTGTGCATGCAGAGTTCGACGTACCGGACTCATGTCAAGCTCCAGCGCAGTCGCATTCGCCTGGTATATGGAGCTATCACTGCAATCCGTGTAAGTGCCAATCTTCCAGACTCTCAGATGGTACATACATCGTTATTCCACCAGGACGGATGTCTGGACCAAGACCTGTTCTCTCCACCAGTCGCTGCATCAGCTCCTTCGTCAACAAGTTAGGGTGCGTCTTGTTCCCCCCAAAAGTAGGCAGATACGAGAACTCCATAGAGAACGATGCCAGACGAGGATCAAGGATTTGTGAGGCATTAGTCGGAAGTGAGGAGATCTTGGGTAGTGCAACCGTTTGTGCAGCCTGCGACACGTCACTGAGCGCGAAGCCCACTAGAATCGCATTGAGGAGACGTAGAAATAACATATCGGGTCGTGAAGGGGAAGGGGTCAGACGTTGAAGTCTGGTTCACTGGTACATGTATTTGTACAGATCCGAGGGTGGTCACGGGAATGGAGGACTTCCGCAACTCTTACGGACCGTGATCGTCATCTATTACAATTTCCAAGAGTCATTGTGGCCACAGTGGTGAAGGTTGTCCAGGCTTTTTGTGTGGAAGCGGAAAAGGCCCGAACCTTGTGCCAGGGTAGTCCGGTAACGAGTGATCGGAAGGCTGGTACAATGTGGTTCGGGAGGTACGCACCGCACGGTGCATAACCTCGTGAGCAGCTTGCCTTGACATCAGAAGTCGGTACGGCCATAAGACTCTGGGAAGTGTAAACCACAAGTCGTATGACACCTCACGTGTCCGAGTCGCAAGTCGACGCGAAGGAGCATCTACGATGTTACTGGAGCCATACTTTATCCTGAGATCTGCGTTTATGATCAAACATAGTGCTTACAAGGTCTTGTCAGCATCAGCGCGCAACTAGCGGACTGACCTATCGAGACTGCAATCGGGCGAAAAGTCGCGATATCAAGTTCTCCCTCCAATGCAGAGTAGATTATGGGATACTGTGAACAAACAAATGGGAATCAGAGTATGAGAAGTAGATTCTGCAGACAAGGTGTATGAATGTTCGGGAGAACTGCGAAAATTGAGCGCTGAACGTCATACCCTACGTCGACTCCGCCCAGACCTTAGATTTAAGACAACATATTGCTCTAAGCTGCACGTGAGTATTGTTCATTACAGTTATATAGGCAGCGTGATATATTATACATGGACGAGACACCTTCGTCGCACGGTCCAATATCCAAGTTTGACATGACATGATTCGGAATTCCCAGGTCAGAGCACAATCGCGAACATACGTTTGAAGCGAACCTATCCATTGTCCTTTTCCTGATCCTAAGAATTCATCAGCATACCCCGCAGAATCAAACCCAACGTCTTCTGCTTCCTTCTGCATCTCGGCCATTCATTCCGGTAAACACGTATGGAATTCGGTCTCTCCTGATATCGCTGTCTATCAGTGCTCATGTCAGTCGTATTCGGCATAATAAATAACAGGAAATCGCACGCGAGGAGACATAGGTTCGGGGAGTTCCTGGTCGTCTTTTGCTGTCTCTTGGTCCGATTCGTCTGTCTCCAACTGTGTGTCGAGTTTGTCCATTTGTTTGTCCTTCGCTGCTCCTTTGAAGTTGGGGTAAGTGAGGTGCAAACGTCGTGCGTCTCGCGTCGCTCGGATATCTTCAAACTGGGCGTGGGTCGTCAGAAGCCATGGAAGCTCGTGAACGCTCATACAATGCGTACCTTCGTCCCTTCCGGAATGGGTATGATTTGGTTATACTGCTTCTCTTGCTTCTCCCTGACCTTCACAGAACCCTCCATCTTCTCAACAACCCGTGCCCTACGCCATGTCACGATAATGCGGTTCATCCTGAAGCTGACATGCATATCTTGCTTCTTGACTCCGCCCATCTCAAAAGTTGCGGTGATCTGGACTCGAATGTCATCAGCAATGACTTTACTGGGAATAGTACACCATACCATTTCACAGTCCGGAGACTCCTTGAAACTGACCCTGCGATGCAGTCAGCCTGCATACTAGCATAATCACATCATTTGAGCACTCACATTGACTTCTTTCGTTTCGTCAACGTTTTGTTCAACCCAACTACCTCTGGACGGTGCAATACAGGACTATCCAGTGACTTGACCTTCGAGGGCAGAGCCTCCAGCCGTTTGGACTTTGCTTCCCTCACCTGCTCCCATATTTGCAGCAGTTTGTCCTCCGGATCCGGGATTTCGGGGGGAACATCTGCAACCATGGTGGAAATTGTGGCTATAGATCTTCGAGCCTCTGTTGGCAACAGTCGTGGCGTGCTGACGGGGGTGGACTTCGGCGCAAACGCCTTCTCGATAAGTGCATCGAACGAATATGGAATGGGGAAGGAGGTCTTTCTCAAGTTCGATTCTCCTTGCATATTAGAGGGCTCCAGAGGGAAGACTGTCAGGAGGTGAAGATCATGAAGAGTGGAGACGGATAGTAGATGGTGGTACGCAGTCAAATTATCTTCTCGTCCCTGCGAGGTGTGTGAAATCACCCTACATGCTGATCTCATAAGGCACGCTGCTTTCCCGTTGCCTGCATCGTGTCTGGAGACCGTCGGTACACCTAGACACATCTCGCATTTCATCAATACCGTATCGGCGTATTGTCGACACCATCTCGAAACGGGTCTCGCTGCTCGCTGTACAAGTTATCTGGAGGTCCGGGGAATTACATACAGCGTCCTGTAGGCAATGGCCACGTTGTAACCACGAGGCATGTCTTCCAGGGCACGAGATTACTGACCTCAATAATGCAACGCGCGTCGTTGCTATCGGACCCCTCTCGAAGGACCTCTCTGTGCACCTCCAACTCCGGTAGTAATGGCACCGTGCATCATGCAGGCTCCGAATCCAGAAAGATCGAGGAGGGTCTCCCGGTTCGTGTCCAACAATGGTCGTGTTATGTCCAATATGATGAGGTGTAAGATACGAATTTTCGAAGTGAGGGAATTGTTTCGATTGCTCTCATGTTGGTCACGAAACAAGGTGCGGGCTGAATGGACTCAGGACTGCACAAGTTTTGAGCAAGCCATGGCCGCATATGGTGAACCCACTACCCAATGCAGACGGTATATTCCTCATGTGGCTAAAGCCTGCAGATGAAAGGCGCTCGCGTTACATTAGCCGTCAGCTGGCTTCGCACCTCGGTCCTCCAACTTCCAAGTCGCCCTCATCTGGGTTTCGAACCGCTTCGAACGACGAGAACGACGCCATATCTCCAACACTCTGACTCCTACCCAGGTCATCATACCACACATCTTATACCTGCTTGACTAAATCTCTCAATCACGTTTGCCGGAACTGCGAGAATATCATATTCCACTTCATACTGTCTGAATGTCATCAGCGCCACGGAAACAGGCCGCCAGACTTCCCAGGCCAGCGGCACGCTACTGGAAGGGGAAAGTTCCAAAGGGTGCCGATGCTCTCGCCTCCGATTCTGACGAATCCGACGATGAGCAACAGGTCCAAGAGGGCGAGGAAGGAGATGTAATGATTGGAGGAGACGAGGACGAAGAAGACGAAGAAGAGCTGGAAGTTCGGGAGGTGCAAAAAGTTGGGGCCAAGAAGGGGATGAATGTGAGCTTGAAGGATGTAAGCGTGTCGAAGGAGGGTCGAGTGACGGTCGCTGGTAAAGACGAGGTTGGGCGAACGTTGGCTGAGCAGGAGGAGGAGGAAGAAGAGGAAGAAGAAGCGGAAGAGGAGGAAGAGGTACGAGGTCGTCACTCGTCTACTCTCGGCCTCGTCCACTAACTGGTAGCCCTCCCCAGTCCAGCGAAGAGGAATCGTCTGAGGAAGAATCTGAGGACGAACCACCAAAGCCGCAATTCCGACCCGTCTTTGTACCAAAGTACGTGTGTTATAGCCAGACGCGTAGGTCGGTTCTACTTATCGACGCTGACCTTGTAGGAGGGGACGTGCCACTATAGCTGAGAAGGAACAGCTTGCCCAGGACACGGAGGAAGCACAAAAGAAGAAGGAACTTGACGCTGAAGAGAGGAAGAAACAGAGTCATGATTTGGTTGCTGAGAGCATCAAGCGGGAGTTGCTAGAAAGTGCGTTTACTGTTTCATCATATCATCACATTTACTCATATATGCCATACAGAGGAGAAGGAAGAGATTGTTCCAGATATCGACGACACAGACGGCCTTGATCCTGAAGGCGAGTTTGAAGCATGGCGACTGCGCGAGCTGGCGCGTATCAAACGCGACAAGGAGGAGGAGCTCCGCAGAGAGCTGGAACGAGAAGAGGTCGAGCGCAGACGAGCTCTGCCCGAGGAGCAGAGAATGAAAGAGGACCTGGAACACGCCGAGCAGCTACGCGCAGAGAAGCCAAAGGGCCAGCAAAAGTTTCTGCAGAAATACTGGCACAAGGGTGCTTTCCATCAGGACGAAGATATCCTCAAACGCGATTACACGGAGGCGACAGCATCGACAATGGATGTCTCACTTTTACCCAAAGTCATGCAAGTCAAAAACTTCGGCAAACGCAGTCGTACGAAGTATACACATCTGCTCGATCAGGATACCACTGGTTCTGCGAGTAATTTCGGTGGCGCCGCGAATGGAGCTGCAAGTGGGGCTTCAACGTCTGGTAGTGGATGTTTCCTGTGTGGTGGTCCACATATGAAGAAAGGTATGAGCTTTCTTTCCCGTTGTCATATGTTACTGACATGAATTGCAGATTGTCCGCAAAATGAAAACCTGCCACCAGGCAAAAGGCCAGAATCCAACTGGCAGGGCAACAAGAGGCAAGATTTCGGATGGCAGGACAGAAAACAGGATTCAGGCTGGCAAAGCAGGCCACAGAAGGGTCATGATCGCGAGAGGCCCAGGTCAAGATCGCCACCTCCCGTATCCAGACTTGACGATCGGAGAGAGCGAGACAGAGACAACGGCCGTGATTGGCGTAGGTCAAGGTCAAGGTCACCACGGCGGTATGACAATCGACGAAGAGACGATCAGAGGTATAAGGAGCGGCGGAGGTCGCGTTCACGCTCGGTCGAGCATGATCGTGATCGGGACGACAAACGCAGAAAGATAGCGGGATGAGCTCGCATCCATCTGTACAGTATCCATATTGCAATATAGGTAGTCGATAATTTACACAGGTTTCCTCTTCTATCTGAATGTAAAAATACAGCAGTGTTTCGACAGTATCATGCCGGCGCCTTGAACTTCTTGTTTGGATATCCCACAGCAGTTCGTCCCATTCCCAATCGCTTCCTTGTAGTCGTACTGGGTCCGGACCCAGCCGTGGCGAGAGATGCACTAGGATGAGCAGGCATCTGCGCGGTCGTCTCCTTCCGAGCCGTTATTGAGGGTGCAGCCTTGGCATCGACAACTTGAAGGGGACTGATCTTGGAGTCGAACGACGACGGCTTGCTTGAGCTGCCTATCACAGCACCTTTGCGCAAATCGTTTATGGTTCTAGCGGGTTCTGCACCGCGCGTGAGGATGGCTGANTTCGAATCAACTTCTGGGGAGGGACTTCGAAGGTCTATGACCATTCCTGACGCAGAACCCGAACTTCCCGAAGCGAGGGCATTGCTTGATGANGTCGACTTGGCCTTCTGGACGAGAGAAAAATAACTATCGACTTTATGCGGGCGTGGTTGTGGCAGTTCCGGAGACGGACTTCGTAGGTCGATAATTGCTTGCGACTCGAGTTTGGGTACGGTGACAGCAGATTTTCTGAGCCTAGCCTGTGCACGAGTAGCGCCATTCACGACGTGATCTGAAGAAGATACCAGAGGAGCTCTTGCAGGGCCATGGTTTGNGAGAAGCCTTGCGGGGATGTGTTCGCCTGATCGGAGTGTAGCTGCAGCCGTTGTGAAAGCGGCNGGACCTAGTTCAGAGAGTCAACAAGGTTGTGGCGGCGAAGNGTGATGACACTACCTTGATGTGCAGGCTCAGGAATTTCTACTCGGGGAGCCGAGTCGTCTTCCACATCTGCCCATTGATCCGAAAATGTTGAATATGACTGAGTTTTCCTGCGCCTTTCTTCTTTGCTGNGGACACAAGTTAGACCAANCCAAAACCCTGTGCGAATGAACATACTATTCGTGTATCTTTCTTGCGACCACGACCTCGTTTGGACATGTACGACCCAAGATTGTTGCGACGAGCTGTCTTGCTTCGTCATCTACCTTGGGGATTTGATCTGTGAACAGAGTCTATGCACAGTGCGTAAGCTGCTGGNCGCGCTATACGTGAAAATACCAACCTCGCGACGCTCCTCCAGACAAGTAATGAAACCTGATAGCTCGCAAGGCATTTCTTGTCCGTGGACGAGCCTAGACTCGCAGTGTAAAAGTGTAAGGTAATTTTGTGCACGTGTACATGCGACATAGAGTAAACGCCTGCACAAAATATTTGAGTATCGACCACATCATTGTACCATTGATTGTGCAGACCTTTCTTCCTCCATATCCGTCGCGCGGGCAGCGGGAAANACGCCCAACTCAACTATAATCATGGTTTCAGAAGTGAATAACAGCGCTAGACGTGAACTCACCTGCGGGAACAAACACTACGGGCCATTCCAGACCTTTCGCGGCATGACAGGTCGCAATGGTCAATTTCTATGCTTCAAGATCAGTCACGACCTTGGTAAACGCCATATCAAAACTCACCGGACTCTTGTCGTCCTCTGCTGCGTCGGCATCAGTCGAAAGCATAGATGCCTGTAGGAACAAACGCAGAGGCGTGTCACTGCCGATGGGCTTGTGAGCATATGTCACAGGAAGGAAGGCTATCCCTGGCCACTTACTCCATGGGATCATCTTGCGAGCTCATTGGGCCTTCATCNACTTTGTTTGAACCAAGTGTTTCTGTTTCAGCCGCAAAGTTCATCAGCTCCTCAACATTCATTAATCGCTCCTCGTGATCCTTATNTGTCTTCTTAAGATGTTCTTCATAATTTATGATTTGAACGAGCTTTGGAATGAGAACACTTGGTGAGCAATACTAGGGCTGAAGTTAGACAATGGGCACTCGAAAATGAAGTGATCTCACCTGCTCTGCTCGTTCTCGCAAGAGTTGGATAGCTTCAACGAATTCGGCCAGTTTGTTCTTTGCGGGAGGTTTGGTATCTGGTATGTTTCCGGTGTATATACGTTCAGCAACCTCCATGGGCGATATCTTCAATTGCGCAGCTCTTGAGAGTATCTGCTCGACAGTCTGTTAAGAGGTCAGCTTAGAGCAACCCACGTTGCCGTGATCAGGCTGCTTACTTTCGGACCAATCGCTCTAGGTGGAACATTTATCACTCGAATAAATGCGGGAGCATATTGGGGGTTATCCACCAGTTGTAGGTAAGCTAGGAGATCTTTGATCTGATGGTGTAAAATGAGTACAGACAACTTGCACACGGAAAGCAAGCACGACATACCTCAATACGTTCGAAGAACTTTCGACCACCAAGAACTCTGTGTGGGATGCCTTCTTTCTGCAGCTCACGCTCCAGTGCCCTAGATAAAGAGTTATAACGCACTGTGAAGGAGTTCGTGAGACTCAAAGGATAGAAGAATTGGTAAAACATACGGAGAATCGCAAAGTCGTCATACTTCAGCATCCCGCCGGTATAGGCGACAAGCCTCTTGACTTCTACTGCGATGAATAGCGCTTCATCACGACCATGCTTGAAGCCAAATAATAGTGGGCGAGAACCAGCAGCATGTGATGTGAACAATGTCTTCGGCATTCGTGCCTTATCTAGAAGTAGGTAGGCCTTGAGAAATATGTCCAGGCAAGAAATGAAGCCGACGCACCTTCGGCAACTATGGCAACGCTGCTGGCCAAGATCGCGCCCGTGGAGCGATAGTTCTGTTCCAGCAAGACTTGCGCAACAGATGAAAAATCTAGAACATTCGATATATGACAACGCGACTGGTCACAATCAGAGAACGCACCTCGAGTCATTTTGCGTATGTTCTCAACTTCAGCTGAACGCCAGCCATATACTGTCCAATGACGATCATGAAAATGGTGTCACAGGAGGTCAACCGCGGGTTGTAGACTGACTTGATTGATCCGGGTCTCCAACAATTGTAACACATTTGTTCGCTGCTGCTATGACTTTCATTAGCTCGTACTGCACGGTATTCGTATCTTGACTGTGAGATGATTGTAAGAGTGGCGCACGAAGAGTCAACATACTTGCGTACTCACAATTCATCCACCAAAATATGCTTGCACCAAGTAGCTACTTCGGGATTATCTCGAAACAGATGAACACCTTTGACGAGAAGGTCGTCAAAGTCCAAACTATTGCTCTTTCGCAGTGTATCCTGATACTCCGCATATATCTCCGCGATGGTTCTTGCCAGAAAATCCTTGTAATTAATTGGTTTTGACGGCACTTTCTTCAGTAGATCGCGCGGTGTGAGACCCTGAGCTTTGGCCTGAGATATCTTGGAGCTGATAGTACTTTCGTTGGGTACCGAACAGTCCATGGCCGCAAAGGATTCAGCATACTGTTTCAAGCTTTTCTTGAACAGCTTCTTACTATAAGATCATAAGACGTAGAGATCATGCCTGTGTTTTGATATCACATACCTTTCCTCCGCATCGCATATAGTAAAGTTCCCTCTAATGCCCACTTTATCGGCGTGACGACGGAGGAATTTCGCGCACAATGAGTGGAACGTGCCCATTCGGATCTGGTCGGTTTTGCCTTTTCCAATGAGCTTCTCCAGTCGTGTGCGCATTTCGCCAGCAGCTTTGTTCGTGAACGTTACGGCACAAAGAGAGGATGGTTGCAGTTTATGGTGTTTAATGAAGTGGACGATGCGACATGTCAGAACCCTAGTTTTGCCGCTCCCAGGCCCTGCGAGTATCTGGAGTGGGACATGTGGTGGATGCGTAACAGCTAAACAGCGGCAGTTAACGATGCAGTCATAAGTGGAGAGAAGATAGTTGCGTGGTCTCTACCTTGCATCTGAGCTGGATTGAGACCATCCAAATAGCTCGTCGACATGGCCGACATTGCCCGTCACCCTCTGCCACTCCGTTATCTACGCGTGGATTTGTATGTGCAACGAATGATTAGACAACAAGTCTGTGGTTATGGCTATTCGTGAAAAGGATAATGTGGAAGCTGAACGCAACCTGTCAGTGTTCAAGTCGCGTCATGTCCACGTGATCGTGAATTTAAAAGCGCCCCATACTTTGTTGTCCGCGGGTGCCGCGGTCTGCCGAGCCTGTACATTGACATCACACGACGGTACCGGTACGTTCGAACTTCGAGGAAGACCATGAGTACAGGAATTGTATACCTCGGAACTGAGGTTCCTACACGCAGTTAATACATACTGTGGGATGTGTCGAAAGATAATGGACTATCGACTTTTGATGTACATTGCTCACAAGGTACTGAGTCGTGCTCCGCAAAATCTTCAGATGAAATTCGTAGTAATACATGCAATAGCCCAATGCAGCGTATTAGGGACATACATATCGTGTAATCCAGGATTGAAAATCGTAACAGAGAATAGAGATGACCTTTTGCGAAAAGTTTTTAAGCCTTCTCATCGGCCGGTACATGTTCGTGAATCTCAGATGGGTCATCATAAGTATCGAGGCCGATACGCTTGCTGATAGCATCGTGGCGTGCTTGATCGCGGATGGCGAAGCCATGAGCACCGAAGACATCGTCCATCTCTTCCAAAGTAAGGCCCTTGGTTTCGGGAACCTGTGAAAGTAGTGTTGGCAAATCGTTCGGGTATATGGCAGGCGATACTTACGAAGAAGAGGATGAAGAGACCTCCGAGGAAGGAGAATGCTCCAAAGAACACAAAGGTTCCGAAGCCGAGGTGAGCTTGCATGGTGGGTGTGACTTGACCGACGATGAAGTTGTTCATCCAGTTGGAGGACGCAGCGATAGAGAGACCCTTTCCACGAACGCTAAGGGGCCAGATCTCAGCGACCAAAATCCATGAGCAAGGTCCCCATGAGTAACCGAATGCCATGGCGAAGATCCAGACGAACGCGCAAGCGGCCCAACCGGCATTTTGGTGCCTGAAAACATACAACGAATGGTCAACAAAGAGTCATAGGGACAAACATCTGATATGTACTCTGGCCAAGTGTCGTGATAGACGGCAGTCAAGACAGCGACGATGACGTGGCAGCCGGCCATGATGAAGGCACCGGAAACCAAGATAGGTTTACGGCCTGCGTTGTCGACCCAGATAACGGCGGGGATGGTAGCGAGGAACATACTGTCTCGGAGTTTAGCAGCTAGCTCAGATCGAAACGAGCCTGTTACTCACGCAATACCGACAACACCAGTGGCCAAGAGGTTTACAGTGTTACCAGTGAGACCCAATGAAGTGAATATTGAAGGTGCGTAGTACAAGATAGCGTTGACACCCGTCCATTGCTGGAAGAACATAGTCCTGTGAGATATGAGATCAGAGTTGTGATCGGATGGTCTTCAGAAGAAGGACGTACAAAGTACCAATGGCAGTGCGGACGAGGAGAGCTAAATCGTATTCTTAGCTTCAAGATTAATGAGTATGAAATCCCTGTGTACTCACTGCGAGTGGTGATCAAGCTCGTGTAGTCGAATACACCGAGCTTGAAGTTCGACACCCAACCGCCATCCTGGTACTGAGGGAATTTTTCTGCGGCGGTCTCCTTCTCGAAGATATACTGAGCTTTGATCTCCCTATGCACACGCACGGGTCAGTCAAAGAAAGTAGCACAGAAGCGGTCCTAAGATCACTGACAAAAACTCAATCTGGACGAGATCGGAATCTTTGGGCACACGACGAGCATTGCTGAGGACTGTGAGGGCCTCTTCGTCGCGACCCTGGTTCACGAGCCACCTGAAGTGAACTCAAGTCAATAAGGGACATCACCAAATACAATAATCAGCATACCTCGGCGAGAAGGGCATGAACAAAATACCACAACCAAGGATGATGGCGGGAACAAGTTGGAGAGCCAAGGGGACACGCCATGCAGCCTCGTGCTGACCGTCGCCGGTGCCACCGATGTAGTTGGTCCCGTAGTCAATCCAGAATGAAATGGCGATACCGAAAGTGATAGCAAGCTGCTGAAGAGCGACCAAACTTCCACGGACCTCGGGGGGAGCCAACTCAGCGCTACAAACGCTCGTGTTAGAAAAAGTAGTAGTGGAGCAAAGGAAAACGGTGAACACTGACTTATAGAGGGGAACAGCCATACTGAGAGAGCCGACACCCAGACCAGTAATGAAACGACCACCGAAAATGGACGACGCATGCATAGCAGCCGTTTGGACAATGACACCGATACAGAAGACAACAACAGCTATAAATGACAAGAATGAGCGCAGATACGACCAGCAATGCACGGAAGTCATACCAAAAAGAATAGTGTACTTTCGAGAGAGCTTATCGGCCAAGTAACCTGTGCAAAGCACACCGAACCAAGCGCCAAGCTCAAGAATGGAGACGAGCCAACCCTTGAGACTAGGATCCGTTGCATCTTTGCCCATGTGTTTGATGAAGTTGTTCATACTACGATAATGGTCAGAGAATGCAGGTACGCAGACGTCGGAGCACTCACCCCAATACACCAGAGAAAACACCCTGGTTGTAACCTGGCGTGTACTCCCGTAAATAAAAGCCTACAAAATCAACAGGACGATAAGCTCACCATAAAGGCTGTAGAGAGAATCGTCAGCTTGTCTATTAAAAAAATGTCGCAATGACGAGCTACTCACAGACCACCCAGAGAGGCGAAGACTGCCATCATGAAAACTCTCCGATTGTGGACCAAACCCGCCTTACAACACGGAGCGATATCAGTATCCTAACGATCAGCAACGAGCACTGAATACACACCCAACCAGACGCGCCGGCGAGCTGCCTACGACGACTCGCAGTACCAGTGATAACACCACCACCGGCCATAATCGTTCTTGTAGATGGGGCTAAAGGTAGGAGAAGGGGGAGGTGCGATGGCGTCAAGCTCAGCTGGTTCTTGGGAACGAAGGTGGGTATTTATGGCCCTTGGAGTCTCCGGCACCGCGTCCGGGGTAAGGGCTACGCTTGAAACCTTGACCCCACGGGGTGATTGGGGGGACATTCTTCTCGGAGAAACTGATGAGCCAACACAACCCAACGATGCTAGAATATCGCTATGTCCACTCACAAGCCCAGATCGCAACGACGCCCGGGGTCGAGCTAGCACCTGCTAGCAAAGACGATTTGCAACCTCTACGGTCAATATCTTGGTTCCCCCTCGAATTTTTGTATGTTTCGAATGAAGGGTTGTTTCAGGAAAAATGCTGCTGTCCATTGTTCCGGAGCGCGGTGAGGTGTGAGGAATCAGTGGAGAGCATTGCACTCACATGCGAGATTAACGGTCCGTCTCTCCCCGCGTCCCCCGCCACATAGTTCAGACCAGCCTGACGATCAGATTGAATCCCGCACCCCAATCACTTTTTCGGAGGGTTTGTTGCAGCCACGAACGTCATAAGAAGACAAAGTCGACACATATTTCTCCATGGTTTTTCCTACTTAGTGCGAAGAGCTTTTAGTTTACATAAGGAATGCATTTACGAAGAGCAAAGGAACTCGTACTCAATCTGAGGCGATCTCTCACCGTGACTCTCTTGCAGCGCTCTTCTCAGCCTGAAATGAAAATCGAATGGAGGGTTCATCCCAGGTTCATCTGGAAGCGTCCCCGTGTGAGTGCCGTATGGACGCGCCAAAGTACGTACCGGTTATGTAATCACGTCCGAGATCCATGATCTCCTCACACGAAACAGCGCGAACCCTAGTATGATCCTCGTGGAGGTACTTATACAGTATCAGGAGACATCATTCCGTTTGGGACGAGCAGCAGAGATTGCTTGTTTTGTTTCTCCACTTCTCGTTCCTAGAAAGACCAGGTGATGTGGCCGCATCAGTTCTTGACAGTCTTCTTGACGCTTGTCACCTCTTAGCAAGCTCCCGGGTCCGAAGTCTGCCTTTCGCCTGAGAACAGGACATGAACGGAATACGACGGAGTCTTGATCAAGCACTTAGCAAGCACTCATGTGCGTTTCCGTTGGATTCGAAGGTTGGCAATAGCCTACTGTATTTGTTGATCGACCGAGAAAACTGGGTACACTGGACAGAAAGCAACACAAGAAGCCAGTCAAGGCCCTCGGATCGATCGTAATTGTACAACAAGAATTATTGTCATGCTCACAAGAATACAGAGGTCCGATGGCCAAGAGTACAAACGTTTCAAGACTGTGTTTGAACGGGCTCCTAACAAATAAACAGTAGCGACGTATCCTGATAAAGGGTCGGAATCTCATATCAGTAGATGATAAAACGGGTGTACACACCATCGGATGAGAGCTTGATAGCTGAGGCTTCTGGCTGTACTTCTTCTGCAAAATTTCACTGAACTTCGAATGAGCACTGAGGAGATAATGACCACCATTCGCGGACTCACCGTATGTTGATGAGTAATTCTTGGTAGCTTTGCTCCGGCTTGGCCTCTGGAATACGCAGCATGTGAATACCTTTTCGATCACTGTTCGCACATAGCGGCACGTACTAAGGGCAGACATGAAAGCCTGCAACAAGGGCGTGATGAGCAGTCGCACGTAGGCCACGCATGTGTTTGGACTTACGAAACTCATAGCTCCGGCTGCCTTACCAGCTTCGAAGGCATCCGCGCTTGTCTGCGAATCTTTACATCCGCTCCACGAAATCTAAGTTCGTCGATCAGGACCCAAGGATTTTAGCCGACACAGAAACAACTTGCCACATCCGCAGGACTAGTTTTCGTCCGTCTGGCTTGATTCTCTGCTTTCTTCGTCATCGCGGATCCACTGGCGGTCTTCAACAATCCCGAAACAGAGCCGAAGACGCTATTCTGGATGCAGACACAGCTATTTGTATGGCCGAATCGTAAGTGTAGGATGATGCTCACCATGTCACCTCGAGAATAGGCGCTGATAGCAGACAGCAAACCCTGGCCTGCTTCCGCTGCAAGGTTAGGCTCCTTGAGTTTACCTTCCGTGGAATAAATATATGGAAGATCTAGAGGAGTATGTCAGTGTCCCAACTCTTCACATTTTTCCCTCAGAACATAGCGACTCACCCAGGGCAGAGCCAGAGTGACACGACTGATCAAATGACGTCTTGAGAGCAAGTATTCTCTACATTCGATAGTACTCACGTCAAAAATGGCAGTCAGACGACAACCAGGCGGAAGAGGCTTGACAACAATGTCGTGGATCAACTGAATTCACCACGATGTCAGAAAACAATCCCTTGGACCAACATAAGCGAGACTCACGTCGTCTACGATATGACCTGCTTGTTGGAAATCAACGGGGTATATAACTTCGTCTTCACCATCGTCTTCGTCACCATCAAGGTCCTTTGTTTGACCACCATGACCAGAATCTGCGAGAAACATCCGATTACAAAAGAGGGCGTCACGATGTAGATAAGAACCCACAATGTAGGAATAAAGCGTCGTGAGGTTTAGCATCCCTAACGAGCCATTGCATGCCCTCAATCTGGATTCTCTCCCATCAGTACGACGTCAAGGTCAAAAACCGTCGCTCGTACCATATTCTGTCTCGTTGGTATCTGACGATGATGCGGTGAATCATCTGTCAACATAACAACATCTTCCTCCTTGTATCCAAATCGCTCGATGAGGAAACGTTGGACGTTTCTCGCGTCGTTGATACATCCCTTCAGCTCAGCCTGTTGACCGATGTAGTTTACCCCAATCTGCAGAAAGTCATATAGGTTAGCACGCTATGTTTAGACATGTCAGCGGATGCCATTACGCAAAGAGCTTTCCTCCTTCCAGTACATTGCGAATACTGAAACCACGGATGGGCCGTTTGATTGTTCGCTCCCACGAATGACGGACCGTAATGCTGCTCTTGAGTGGGAGGACGGTGCGGTTGCGCGGCTAAGTGTCACGCGTGAGTCGATGACAGGATGCTCGAAAAACAATCACTGACGCGGCGGGCCGTATTTCACAGGCGGAGGAGCGTATCCCGTTTGGGGAGGAGGAGGACCGCCATAGCCAGAAGATGGATAGCCAGAAGGTGGACCTGTAGGAGCAAAGGGAGGGGGTCCGGGAGGGGCACCATACTGTTGCTGATATTGCTGTCCGGGGTATCCGCTGGGGGCATAATATCCTGCGGACCCGTCGTCGTCGTGATGGTGGTGGTGATGATGGTGGTGATGATGTTCAGATCGCTCAGCATAGTATACTTCACCAGACGGATTCATATCCTCACCCGGAGGAGGCGCAAACCTGCATTCCAGAACGAATCCGAGACAAATGTGCGTGCGCAATGAGTTGTACATATCTCTTCCGGAGGACGGTGAACTTACGGTGGTGGTCCATATCCATATCCTCCTGGAGGCCCTGGAGGGGGTGCGTAACCTCTATCATATTCTTGGTATCCGTTGTTGTTCCACATAGCTATTTGCTCTTGAAGAGGTTCGGGTGGACTATCGGGTCGAGAAGGGGGTTAGCGCTGCTTCGGCAGTTGACACTATTCGCCACAGATTGTATGGAGGGAGGTAAACGTGCAACAGCCCTGTATTCCTGTTTCGTGTCCAAGGAGGGTGAATGTCAAGAGCAACGGACGAGTGTATGCACCCACTCCGACTCCAATTGCAAGTGCCAGTGGGCGCGCGCCGTAACAGCCGCCGGTATGATGACATAAACGTGGTGACAAATTTGGGCATTCATTCATTACAGTTGCTATGTAACGGACAACACTACGCAAACAGAATGTACGAATAGTCAGTCGTGCGATGAAGGAGTTATGGTGCGGCAGTTTGCACTATTACCCAAGTCAGCGAAGACGGCTTATTTGAAACTTCGACGACTTACGGGAACGACAGTAGACATCCGATTGAGCCCCAAAGTCTGTCATAGGTTCGAGTAAACGGTCCGAAGCAAGTTGAGAAGGTCGCCTGAGTTGGGTCAGAGTATAGTAGCGCTCAGGTTTCATAGCCTTGTCGCGCAAGGTCTGCTCAGGGTACAGACGTCTAGATAAAATAGAGTAGTGTCGGCGAGGCAGACGACCACTAGCTGGCGCTGAATCCGTGTTGCGGTCTCGATCGGAGGATGAAGTTGTAGGACTCGGAGGCAATGTCAAAGGTTGGTCATCTGAGGTCTTCGCATGCATCTGTGTCGCGATCCTAGCGATTTCTCTAAATTCGTCAAGAAATGCGCCGATAGGCTTCAGTAACTGAGATGCGGGGCGATTGACAGAAATGACAGGGCTTGATGGAGACCTCCAATCGGGGGAACAGGACGAAGTAGAAGCAGCTTCAGGCATATCAACGGTGTTTGTCAGACCACGGGAAGTGCAATATGTTGGCGGTATTTCATCGGCAGAAAGAGGCAACGGCGACGATGTGAGTTGGAAACTAGGGTGGGTCGACGTAGGGAAAGCAGTCATAGCATAGCCTTCATAGCCAGAGGCAAAGGCACGAGCATATGGAGGATCGAAGTTGTGTGGTCCGAAACAGCCAAGGGAATCGAGCCTAGTCCTGGGAGAGAACAAAGTAGACTTTTCTACGAGAGGCTGACAACACCCAGAATCACCGCTCTCAGAAGTAGGGGTTGAGGGGCCTTTGTCTTGGGAGCTGAACCTGCAACCAATGGATAGTGGAGAGGGCTGAGGCTCTGACGAAGTTCTGCATACGAGTCAGCCAGAAGATCCAACCGATGCGATAAACGCCTCACCGTGAGACAGGAAATAATGCACTGATACGTTCGTGATGTTCTTCCAGAGGGATGAATTGCAAACGCTTGGTGTTGGACCGATGTTGGACTGAGAAGGTACAGTTTGCGGTAGGAAGAGCAGATGACGTTGGTGCATAGAGTGTCGATAGTTCAGGTCGCCATCTTGTCAAGTGCCTTTCTTTGGATACACTCTCCGAGCGCTTAGATATGTGCTCGAGGAAGGCGACCATAGATTTGGCAGCAAGGCGCGGGTCAACCACGCGCCATTTCTGCGGCTTTGGAGAACTGGGGGCTGACTGAGATGAAGAAGTGAATTGCAGTGGACGTCGTGTATCCAGCACATCGCACTCGTCCGAAGGATTGTACCCTGTAGATGACAGAAGACCATTGAGCCTCTTCTTGGTCTGGCGCGTGCGACGTTTTTTTGATCTGTCGGGGCGGTATTCCGGAGAGCGTGGAGACTCTCGCACACGTCGCTGACGTTTGTATCGACGAATTGGAGGCACTAAGACGCGTTCTTCCTTTAGCAACTCATCTGTGGTCATACGTAAATCGGCGTATTTGGGCTTCTTGCAATTTGGTCGCTCTGGACTCAGCTCTGCGGCAGCAGACCATCGCAAGAAGCCTTCGACGGTGAGGTGGTCTTGGGGCGACGACGAAGTACCCTCAAGCGGAAGTTGGGCGGTTTGTTGGGGAGAACTTGGCTTGAAAGAAGTAAGACGAGCATTGTTTATTGGTTCATGAGTTGCCGCCGATGGTTCGTTGGGGACTTCAACGACAGCGGGCATAGTACCAGTGACAGGGTCTGGTAATGCCGAAGCCACGGCCACGCAAGGAGAGCGCATATAGTATCCGAGACATGGGTCAACAGCGTTCTTTCTCGCTCGTTTCCTTTTCCTTAGGATCTGCAAACAAGTCAGAGGATGACATGAAGGTCTACCGTGATTGCTCACCACGAAATCAGGTGCGTAAGAGAAACTCATTAGGCATCCCAATGGCTTTATCACAACACGAGAGTCCGTCAATTGGAAGTGGAATATTCGCCGATGTCAGGTGTGTCGTATGGAAAACTTTCCAGGTTGAAGGTACTAGTAGGAGATGGTGAACGTTGGTAGACCGCAAGTAGACTGTAGAGAATTCGACAGGCGCTTATGTATGATGTCGGCCCGGCCCGACAGCAAAATCTGTGATAACGAGTCCGACAAAGGTCTTTCCGCCACACCCATTTCCGAGTCCAAAGGCTCGAGTTCGCCCTGCTTAACCTGGTATGCGTCTGGATTATTCATTAGCTGCATGTCGTCTTTGACATCGTATTGTTTTTACAGAGGCCGCGTCTTGGGACAGTTCGAGTCACACTACCAAGCTCCGCCCAACATCCGAGTCACAGCGGAATCGATAGCCCCCCATCTCACCGACGTTCACCTTGCATCCTCTCAGTGTATCGACGGTACAATCATCGCTCTAAATCGACATGGCACAGAAGATACGGCAGGCAGAAGGGCTGTTGCGAGTAATACCCAAACCTGGAGAGAAAATGTAAGTATTCCGCTCCGTAGCTGTGGGGTACAGATCGGCTGAACATCTTTCTCTAGATTGCCCAAAGAAGGCGAGGAGAATGTTCTCATCTCATCTGCTCTACCATACTGCAACAATGTACCCCATCTTGGTGAGTAATCTTGCGTCCGCCTCTGCATACGAGCTCTGACATGGCTTGCAGGTAACATTATCGGAAGTTCCCTCAGCGCCGACGTTTTTGCACGGTGAGTCCATTTCAGCGCGTCCTAATGCATGTACTCATTCATCTATAGATACAACCGTAAGGCAGTCTATTCGCGTGTGCACCAATTTCGTTACTGAATCCGTTAGAATACAGGTACCCGGAATCGGAGGACCTTGTACGTTTGCGGCACCGACGAATACGGAACGGCCACAGAAACACAGGCCTTGAAAGAAAAGATAACTCCAAGAGAGTTATGCGACAAATACAATGCTCTGCATGTAGAGACATACAAATGGTTCGGTCTTGGGTGAGCCTTGCCGCCAGTTGCAGCTATGTACTACTAAGGGCCATTCATCTTCAGATTCGATTACTTCGGACGCACTTCAACACCATTGCACTCCGAGTATGTCGTATTGTCTATTGGTATAGAATGTCCGTTCTGACACTATCCCCAGAATCTCTCAAGAGATATACCTCAATCTCAACGATCGTGGATACCTGGAGAGACAGAACAAGCAGCAGACATATTGTGAGCAATGTGCCAAGTACGTTCCATCCCCTTAGTGACGTCTTCGACCTGTATTGACCACTTTCATCTAGGTTTCTTGCTGATCGATTCGTAGAGGGCACATGTCCTCATTGTGGTTCTAATGTCAGTCGATCTTCGTCCTCCATCATAAAGGCAGTTCTGAGCTTTTTTCTACAGGATGCTCGCGGCGATCAATGTGATTTCTGCGCTCGAACATTCGATGCTGTTGAGCTCATCAACCCGCGGTGTCTCATCGACAAATCTCACACCGTAGTCACCCGGGAATCTTCTCATATGTACCTGAAACTCGACGCCATCCAGCCCTTGACCGAGGCTTGGATCAAGAGGTCATGGAAGGAGGGCAAATGGTCCCCAAATTCAGTCATCAACGGCGAAGGAGAGATCGTGGACGCACGATTGAAGCAAGGATTAAGGCCCAGCCCGGTCACACGAGATCTGACATGGGGTGTCCCTGTCCCTGTCAGAGAGCAGGACGATCAAGTCATGATTGGCAAAGTGCTCTGTAAGTGAATTAGAAAATTCCTTCATATCATCGTGCTCAATGAATGCCGATACAGATGTCTGGGTATGTCCGCGATCATGCTTCCATATTTTTATCTGACAAGTTGTCACCAGTTTGAAGCATGCATCGGATACGTCAGTATCACTGCAAACTACACTTCAGATTGGAAAAAGTGGTGGTTTGACCAGAAGAACGTCAAGCTTTACCAGTTCATGGGTAAAGACAATGTTTACTTCCACACCATCTTCTTCCCCGCTGTGCAAATTGGCGATGGTCGGCCTTGGACAAGTCTTCACCACTTGTCCACGACTGGTGAGTCTATTGTGTTCTTTGTTGTCGTCGTAATTCTCATCACCGTTGATTGCAGAGTATTTGAACTATGAGGGAGGCAAATTTTCAAAAACTCACAATCGTGGTGTCTTCGGTCCAGCGGCAAAGGAAACGGGTATACCTGCATCAGTCTGGAGGTATTACCTGATCTCTGTGCGACCAGAAACGGCCGATGCCATGTTTTCATGGGCGGAATGCGTATGTCTCGGTTTTGTATTTGCGCACAACGTTCTCGACTTACTGTCGTGTAGATTGCAGCAAACAACAATGTTTTGCTCAACAAGTAAGTTGCCCTCTATAGGTATCACGTCGAGATTTCTGATGTCGTCCCACAGCTTTGGAAACTTTGTCAACCGCACTCTGAAGTTCGTAGCTGCCAACTACGATGGAGTGGTCCCTGACGGCGGCGACGCTGAGGGTGTGATCTCTCCCAACGACGAGAACGATGCAGACTTCATCTCCGACCTGAACAATCTCCTGAAGGATTACATCGATGCTATGGAGTCTGTCAAGCTCCGTCTCGGTCTGCACACGGTTATGCAATTGTCCGCTCGTGGCAATCTGTACCTCCAGTCCTCTGGACTGAACAAAACCCTCATGACAGAGAACCCCAAGCGTTGTGCGCAAGTCGTTTCCCGCGCCGTCAACCTCATCTATATCTTGACCACGCTCATCCATCCTTTCATGCCCGATACCTCCGACGCCATCCTCTCCCAACTCAATGCCCCCGAGCGCTCCGTGCCCACCGTTTTCGCCAACGACATCCTCACAGGACACCAGATCGGCAAGCCAGACCATCTGTTCAAAAAGATCGACGAGAAGATGGCGGATATCTGGAAGGACAAATTTGGCGGAGTCAAACCTACTGAGGACCCCGAACCCAACGCTGACGCTACTCATGTGGCCCCAGGCATGTCGAAGCGCAAAGCGGAGGCTGCTAAGAAGGCTGCTGCAAAGGCCGCCGCGGCTGTGTTGGACGCTGCACCGAAATCCGCAGAGGTGTTGGCTTGGGAGCAGAAGGTGGCAGATCAAGGACAGGTTGTGCGCGATCTGAAGGCCAGGCCGAAGTCTGACGAAGTGGACAAGGAGCTTGCTGTGGCCCTAGATGATCTCAAGAAGCTGAAGCCAGAGTTGTCCGAGTTCCAGAAGCAGGCGTAAGTAGATCAAATGTCATGTCAATTGAAGAAGTCTTTGCCATATATGTAACGTGTAGCATGATGTATTCGAAGGTTTCCAAATCTTGTACCCAGTGTAGAAACATATCGCTCGTTAAACTCCAGAAGACAAGCCTAAGTTGAGGCCTTCAAACCGCACCGAGTTTCGCTTTGCTGACGTGGGCGATAGTCTTGTCTGAAAGATCCAGATGCGCTTTAACGAGCGATGGCGGCGTCAGAGCCAACCACTGCAATACAGTTCGCCATTAGCAAATTCTGATTGGAGGGTTCCACAGAGTAGATGGTCATAACTGACTAAGACTGATATCTTGAACACGATCTGCGTGAAACGTGAGAACATGTATCAGAAAATGACACCTTTCGCGCAACGCTCACCAGACTTGTAGATTTCGAGGAAGTGCAGGGTTGTATTGCCGGTGTTCTCGACATAATGACCTACATGCCGCGTTAAACCTATCAATATATACATTAACGGTCCGAGGGGAAGCTCACCAAAGGAGGGAGGAACATACCCCACATCACCGGCCTTGTTGAGATTGTCATCAGCAGATCCAACATTGAGCTTGAAAATGTCTTACCTGGAAGTCAAAGGTTCTGGCGTTCGACTGGGCACCAAGTAGAGTCATTATCGCGTAACCCTCACTAGAATGGCTGAGTCACGTCAAGTCTTAGGTAGCGACTAAAGTGAACGCACATGAAGAATGCCCACTCTGGCTGGGTTGGATGCCACTGCAACGCGTGTCAGTAATCTGTCAAATCTAGAACTTGAGCATCGACTTACGTGAAGTTCCCGCATTGCTCCTGGCTCGACGGTGACTTCGGCGACGGCCAACTGCTCGGCAGCTTTGAAAGATCGCGAATCTGCGGTCTTGATTGTGCCACCCAGGAATTGCGTAGGGATGACCTTGGAGAACTAATACGTGTACGGGAGCAGTGAAATGTCGGCAGGACTTAGTGGTGGGAGCTGGTTATCCGGGGGAGCAGCTATGAAAAGTATGGATGTCAGACGACGGCCAAAATTGCGAAATCGACGAAAAGACTGACAACTAGGGAATATATACAACTTCTCGGATGGACTGTGGTCAAAAGCGGAAAGGCTGGTCTGGAAGTTCTTTGCAATGACTTCTTTCGGAACATGTGCAAGCCAGTCTGTGAGCTTTATAGAGGTGAGAAAGTCTTCTTGGCGAGTATTTGAACGACAGGACTTGCCAAAAATGTTGCACTCTCATTGAAATACCCGTCATCATTCACCTGGACAGAGATCATAAGTTCTTGAGTTGAGTACATTTGATGTTATAGCACCCACTAGCAAAAAATTCTGAGCCTTCCTCGTTGTCGGCGGTGGCTTGGAAAGAATGAGGTTGTCCGGGAGGGAAGCACCATAAGTCTCCAGGATTCTGCAACGGTAAGTTCCATCGTAAATGTAATCCTAGACGATGACATCGGATGACTGACGCAACATAGTTTTGTCCCTCGGATGTAACGGTAGTGATCTGAGTTGAGCCTTTGAGAACATAAGCCCACTAGAGCATTGTTTCAGTGACTATTCCGGGTGATAGTAAGTGTAGTCGATATTACCTCAGCCGAAGTATGCCAGTGAAGCTCGCTTTTGAAGCATACTTCAATCAGTATCACGACTCTAGTATGATGAGGCGAGGCTAACTTACCGGATTGCACCGGCTTCAAGACGCATGTTGACACCCGCCATTTCTGAGGAGTGGTAGTACATATCACCGTGATGCCGATTGGATGCCGGAAACACTTACCTGTGACGATAGGCATGTCGTGTACTGGTCAATGCGTTAGCATTTGAGCAAACAACAACTGCCGCCGAGGACATACCGGTTTGTTGCCTAGCCCAGCCGCAGTCTGCAGACGATTGTGATTTAGGGAAAACGGCTACTTTGCATTTGGGCTACGCAAGATCAATTAGAGCAGCTTCATACCTCGAGAGATTGACACACTTACATGTCTCCATGATCTGTCGTCGAGGGTGCCAACAGCGACGGGTTTTTGTAGTTCGATCGGTATATTCTGCGGTCCCAAAATCGTTGCACCGAGTGTTCCTCGTTGAGCCTGAGGGTAAATATCCGACAACGGAGTCCAGAGGGGATCATTGGGATCGTCGCTTGCGTGTGGATCCGTCGGAGTAGTGTCTAAAGATGCTCGTGGTTCTGGATCTAAGCCCAGGTGGCGCTACTATGACGCAAATAGAGAGCGTGACAGCCACAATGAATGCCTTCGTCGAGAGCTTGAGCTTGGTACCAGAGAACATCTTGACTCTAGGTCGCGCTGCCAGTGATGGCTCCGGCGGATGATGCTTGATGATGAGATGAATGGAAAGAAGATGTGACAAGAGAACCACAGGAAGTCTCAGGAAGACACCATAGCGGCGGGACGGACTGTTAGCCACCGCCCGTTACGACCAACATAAGGAGAACACGTTTGACGCTGAGTGGGCCTTCTGAAAAGCAAGCGCTCGCAGCAAGATCAGCGTGGGTCGCGGGGCCAGGCCAGCCTGAACAACGACAGTGATCGCAGATCAAGCACAACGAATGAACAGCAAGATACTGGGTAAGTCAAATGAACATGTAACCGCCTGACAGAAATGCTGCTGAGAATACTTAGACTCTGGTCACGATGTGCAATACTGGCATTGGCATTGGTATACCGGCAAGAAACTTGTATCTTATCGCTCTTCGGATGTCAGCGTTCGACAAACAGCTCAGATTGGACCTTTGCGCTGTGATGTCGGCTCCGTGTTTCCATGTGAAGAACACAAAGACGGCCGTGGATATTGCAGTGTGGTTGTCGGCAATACAAACCCTTGCTTATCACAAGTACCAGGCTTCTGTTGCCGATGCGATCCCTATGTGGACGTGTGGGCGCGAAGGTTGACGTGTTGACAGCCTGAGCCTCGAAACGACTTCGAAGTTCGGGTAGCTTCACTAGGCGGTAAGACGACACAATACTCCTGGTGATTATCGTTGTGTGTAGGACAATCCGGGCCACCAGGAGGTACCCATCACCTCTTCGGAATACCCTCGACGTGAAGGATCCGCCGCAAAGGACGATCTCGATACTTGCGGGCCTGGATGTGACAAACGAACATGGTGATAGCGCAAAAGGCGCTTAGTCAGCACTTTGCCTCCGTGAATACAATGCCCTTTCACTCTTCACGTTATCACGTACAATTGAACCTACGGAAACCCTTCCAATGGCGATGGAAAAGTGTGCTACTGATGAAGAAAGCAAAGAAGCATCAAGGTGAGTCGCGTTTCACCCGAAAGACAACCCGAACATGCCTAATATGTGATACTGTAGGGACCACGGCTCTCGGCTATTGCGCCACTTGCCAAAGCTTGGTCGTTTAGCACTTTTTGTGTAAATAAGCGGTGGGATGGACGAGCAATACTGAGAAACCGTATAAAGATCCGATGGACGACGACGACGTGGTGGAAGTACATAAACAGGTGCTTAACCGCCGAACTGTTGCTCACGGTGGACCCACAAACAAATACAGCTCGTGTTGTCCCCGCTGGCCAGACGCGAAGGCCGCATCTCATCTCTTCTCAGTCGCCGACATCGAGTTTGGTTTTGTGGGTCCCTACTGTCCCATACATGGACACGTCGCGTCCTCATGGGCGCGAACCAACGTTCTCCTCCAACGATCGTCCAGTCCTCACTCACTCTGTCTCTCCACCTTCTCTATACCCTGAAGATCGCCAGTCGCAGTCGCGCGGCGGCGTCAACGGCGACGATGGCGACGATTCCGACCACTCCGACCACAGTCACGACTTCACAGCCCGTGGACGTCCTGCCATGGAGAAACCGCCCTACCTTCCTCACCAGATCGCAAGGCAACGTCGACTGAACCACGTCGTTCAAGCAGACGATACCCCTTACATCCCTCCGGACACATCCCATCACCCATCAGCCCCTTCACGCGATTATCATTCTGCGCAGCCTCCTCCTCAACAGCCTCGAGCTCCATACTACACATATGCACAAGAGGTAAGTACATTATTGCTTGCCACGGCTATGGACATTGACTATGAGGTAGGGTCCATCTCGTGGCCAGCACGAAGTGATCCCAGGACTTCAACACGATGTGGATCGCAGTGCAGGACGGAACAAATCTCGCAGTCTTAGTCAGGAGAGGCATACCGATGGCCGGAATGGGAATGGGAGGAGAGTATCTGGGAGTGGCGAGGAAGAGGAAGGGCAGGCGTCTCCCAGGGCTATAGCAGGTACTTCTCAACATCAAGTGCACCCGCCTCCGCAGGGTGGGCCATACGAATCCCAGCATTTCGTGCCTCCTCCATTCAAGTACAACGGTGAACGATATCCCGCTTATGATGCTAATGCTCGTAGGATTGGACTTGATCACGTTCGTTACGAGAACATCCCGCCACAGGACGGCAGTGGTACAAGGACATACTACCGTGCCAGGACCCACAAATATCCTCCAGCCAACGCGCCTATGAACGACGTGCCTCACGTTATGACTTTGACTTTGGACAAGGCTGCACCGGGACGGGACGGGCCGCCATCGACATCGACATCTGCGCCTGGCATCAGCGGCGAGGTGCCGCCACCACAAGACATCGATATGGCGCCTCTTTCGCCTGGCGCGTCTCATTCTCCTACCGCATCCATGTATGCCCCCTCTTCTCCTAGTCGTTACTATAGATTCATAACTCTTACTCCAAATCCCAGTCTACAGGAAGAGATCGACTTGGGACGAACTGATAGACGCGTTACTACAGGTCGGCCAAATCCTGTCACAGTCCAAGGGAACGCAACGGATGGCGCACCTCATCTTCGCGACATGCTAGGTTTGAATGCTACTGATCCTCTCGATCTAAAAGCACTTAGCGATCCTCCGCCCGGCGCCAAACCTAGCTACCCTTATCCCACTCTCATTATGCTCGCCATAACCGGTAGTCCTAAGAAGCGCTTGACCCTGTCCGAGATATACAGCGCTATCGAAGAGAGGTTTGACTGGTTCAAAAACACGGAAGACAAGGCATGGCAGGTAATACGAACAATTTTCAGTCTCACGATCTTTTTCTCATCTCTTCGTCATCATAGGGGTCTATCAGACATACCCTGTCTCTCAAGTCATGCTTTCGCACGATTTCTAGGCCCATTACTGAACCTGGGAAGGGTAACTACTGGATAGTAGACACTTCTCAAGGAGATGGTAATAAGCGGCCTCGAAAACGCAACCCTCGGCCGAAAAAAGCCGAACGTATCAAGATGGCTGCACAAGCTGCGAGGCAGGAGTTGGAAGAGGATGAATTGAGTGGCGGGAGTATGCCACCAGAGGCGGCGGAGCGTCCCAATGCCGTCAGACGCAGCACTCGCGATGATGACGACGATCGGAACATCGACCCTCAGCTGAGGGATCAAGGCCATACTGTCGGGGACAGTCGGGCGCGCGTCAGTGCGACTTCCAGGACAGTCAGGCGCGGTCATTCGCCGTACAGCACACCTTCCCCTACCAGCCATAGTGGCCGGAACAGTAGGACGTACGGTAGCAGCACTTCGGCGCCTTCTATGGTCCCGGTGTCCTCTTGGTCGAGTGCTCGGCCGTCGTCCAGGTCATCCGATCGTTCCGCATACAACCCATCTCCACCTCCCCCGTCTCACCCATCCACCTCCTCTCATACGTTCGGGGAATCGTCTTTCAGTTCCACTCGCTCTGCTCTTCATCCTTCCCGCGACATGGCCCCTCGCGCCGCTCCTCTACCGAGCACCAGCAAAGCAGCTCCTTCAAATTGGGCGCCATACGGATCCTACTCTTCCCTGTCCTCTGCCACAATTTCATCCATGTCAACCACGACGAGACCCTACATTCAACCACAGACTTCCCTCTCAGGTTCCACGCGAGCGTATGTTTCAACGCAAACCCACACATCCAACACGCGCACGACATCGACTCATGACTATGGTCATCGCTACTCCCGCCCACACTATTCGTCGTCAAGATCTGTAGACTCGCGCGACACCGGCGAACCTCCGAGACGAATCACTACGAATTTCAATCAAACTCCTGATTGGGAAAACGCGGCGGTCCCGCGAAGGACGTATCAAGACTACTCAGATGATTCAGAGTCGGAGTCAGAGGAAGACTGAGTACTTGGTTTTGCCCATCCCCCCCTCCCCTCATCTCCCTTCCCCCTTCNCACCCATCATATCATTTCATACGAGTTCCCATCCCACTTCTAAATCTTTCGCATCTTCTCCACTCATCTTGCTTTGCGAGCTCCAAATTGCATCATATAATATCCTATTGTTTTCATAACAAAGCTATGCGTACGCTGTCTTCTCGCAGATGTTTCTTGTCACTCTTCATACCCGAGACTTGTTTTACAGCATGCTGCCAATGGTCGTTCGTTTCTCGTTCCTCTCGGCGCAGCATAATGGTTGTTCGTTTCCCGTTCAATGCCCATTGTCTGCTATCACATCATGCTTTGTGCTGTCATCATAGCTGTCGTTGCTATTCTATATTGTACTGAGCTTGGAGAAATAGTCATACAAATATCATCATTCCGTGCCAATGTGCAATGAGCATGTAGCATAGGATTTCAAGAAAATCAGGACTTCGGCGTGAATGCTTGATCTTCAACCCTTCCCTTCCACCTTCTCGTCATCTCCCAAACCACGCGCAGACGCGCTGGATGAGTCCTACGGCAGGAGAGGCAGCAGCAGGTGAAGCGTGGCGGGAACCAGCGATGACCTTGAGGCCGGGGAGAACGTAACGCAAGAATATGGAGTTTGAGCCCGTCGTGAGGATCACGGGAGGAGTCTCTCCGAACCAATCATACGACTCCTCGTCCTCCAGATCCACGTCGGTGTCTTCCCACAGGGAGATGGGCGAGAGGGGGACGTATGGGGAGACGGAGTTGAGGTGATGCCATTCGTCAAGGCTATGGGCAGTCTCGCCGTGCCAGGTGAGTTTGCTGCCGCTGACCTTGGCGAAGCCTTTCTCGGAGAGAGGTCGGATATCGATGAGGGTGCTTGCCCCAGTCTCGTCGAAGTCATCGACATCCAACGTGGATATTGTCTCCTCGTATAACGTGAGGTCAATGCGGTGCGTGTCCATCTCGCTATCGTCCTTAGGCTTGGAGAGTCGGCGACCAAAGCAGCAAGCGCGACTATATCGGGGTTGGTGACGAGGCTTCAACTCTGTGAAGATGGTAGATTCGGATGCGGAAGGGGCAAAATGTCGTGAAGATGTCGCAAAAGGATTGAGCTTGTGCAGCAGTAGTCTGAGAGAAAGCATCTGTAGACGAATCGTTAGTGCGGTTCTTTGTTGAGACTCAGGGCCTAACTTACAGTACGTGAAGTGTCACTTGAATGAGGAAATGAATCTATGGCTAACTGATGGACTTGGCGCATTCAGCAGAGGGGGGTGTCACGCAGGATGGGACGGGGCGACATGCAGGGAGCCTATAAGATCGCAGGAAAGTGAAAGGAATCGCGGAGTGGATGCCGTTAGCCACCAGCCAGTGGCTAACAGTTGCAATCTTGTCCGATAATTGCAGTCTCGATCATAATAGCGTCAACCGCCGTCTCCAACGCCAACGACTTTGGAGGTGACATGTTGTTTTCCACCCGTTTAGTCTGGTCGTCCGTGTCTACACATCATTGATTTGAGATTGGTAGTGCGGCGAATAAGACAAGTGAGACGAGCAATATGGGCAACCATGGTATTACAAGGATAAGTTGGTAGTGCGTAGAGTCGAGGGACACGAGACGAGGCTATTCTAGCAGATACGGTCGAGCATTCCAGAAGTCGTCCTTGATGATGTCGCAGTGCAGAATAGCGATCGGAGTGAGGCCTTTGGAGGAGGCAACTGCATGGGCGCCCAGGTCATCCGAGGTCTACGTGCCATGAGATCAGCGGAATATCTGTTATACTTGGCGCATACCTTTTCTCTACAAAGAACACTTCCTTTCCGATGATGAGGAGGTATATCGTTGTAGTTGATAGCGAACTGAGAAAAAAGAATCTCGTGTTTTTGCTTGGACGCAGTGCCCTGGATATAAAATCAGATAATCAGATTCTGCAATGCAAGTTGTAGTATGATGGTACAAGTAGGCCGCATTACCTTGAGTGTTTGATGTGCTTGAGTGGTCGTCTCGCCGCCTTGTTGTACGAGAGCCCAAAAGACAGTATTATATAGGTTATTGACGTGCGCTATGGAAGCGTGTCAGGAAGACGACTAGGTAGCGATGAACCCAAGAAAGACATACTGTCGGCTTGCCTCCACGAGAAATAATCGCGAATCTCTTGTGCTGATGGATACACGATAACCCTTGCATCAAATGTCGGTGGATACTTCAACTGGATCTCTGGAAGATGGTCCGACCAGTGGAAGACATAGGATGACGTGAATGTGGAAGCAATCATGCTCAAGATTTTGGCGTGGCGACGCTTGTGCACAGTGGTAGACCTGGGAAAGAGGAAGCTACAAGGCCTTCGATAAGCTTTTAGCGTAAATGGAAATAATGACCTGCTCACCTGTACTCGTCGGATTCGCCGAAAGCTAGCACAATATCCTTGAACTCGTTCATAACATCCCCAGCTGCGTGATCCATCAACGCTAGGGCACGATCGTCATTGGGCTTCGTGAATCCATGCTCTTGTGAAAGTCTGTATTGATATATTCATTGTAGGCTCTCTTCTGGAGATGGACCATCAGGAATACCGATGGAAGGCATGGCCGTCCACGCGCACTACAATGTATGTGTTCGGGAGTAATGAGTCCGGCTGTTCAAATGTCTTGACGTAGGCAAATCGGGAGACCGCCATCCTACATGATCCTGTCAGTTTCTGATGTAAAGTACATCTCCATACGTACCCAACAAACAATAGAGAAGAGATGGAGGATGGAGAGACACAGCTATGGCACAGCCTGCTTGAGCAAGACAGCACTGGTAGTATTTAAGAGGAGGCCCGTGGGAATTGTGACTGGATAGAGGAGCCTCGCTGTAGCACCGTCACAACATGCCCAAGTCTGACTCCGGTCCATCCCTCTTGGCTTCAAACCACCACCATCGCGACCGACGACGTCCACAAGCAGGCTCGAAACATTCCTGACATCGAACACCATCACCGACAATGAGCACCACCACCGCATATTCTGACTTCTTCCGCCACCGGGTGATTGGGCGAGCACCGTCCCCGCCGACATGGGCATGCTACGAGCAGATCCCCTACGATGACGGCTGCAGCGATAGTGGGTCTGAGGAGAATTCGTGCTCCGAGGACGAAGAAGACTATGGCCGAGCTACTCGTCCTGAGAACAACTCCGACGGAGACAGTACCGGGGAACATCGCCACAATGGTGATCAGGAGCCCCATGCTAATGGCGACATGGAGATCGATGACGGTGATGAAGCGGTGTCCGCGGACAAGCTCACGGAATATAAGAGGGATGTCAAGGGCAAGCAGCGAGCCACTGAGTCTGAACATGACAGTCCAAAGAGGCAGCAGCAGCAGCAGCAGCGGAAGAAGAACCGCCAGCCTGTGATCGCCTTACGTCCCATTTTGACTATACAAAGGAGTCAAGGGTTTGTATGGAATCAGGTAATGACATCCTCACATCGTGCAATTCATCGCTAATACGTCTACTCTCATTACAGGACTTGTTTGTTCCTCCGTATATCAAAGACCGATGTTCGTATCTTTCATTCATGTACTGAATGAGGGTTGTCTGATTGTGCTTTGTCCTTCAGATGTCGCGTCTACATCTCCACCCAACGCGAAAGGGTTCGTGTCGTCGTCGGTTTCTTCGACAGCGTCGGGACTCGACTACGAGGTAGAAGTGGTAGAGATCAGGGTTGGAGAGGGAGAGCTGAAGGATATCATTCCCTAACGGAACGGAGTGGCCTTGACCGTATTTCTGTATTCTCCAACACAACTTTATCTACCTTGGCTTCTAGACGGAGTACTCCTACATTTTGCGATGCTCTCCCTGCCCAATGCCGTACTTACCTTCGCCTTCACCGTTCTTCCCCTTTTGTGTTTTTCGTACCCTGTGTATCATATATATCCCATGCCGTGGTATTGTGCTGTCCGATATCTGCAAGACCGGATCCGATTCTCAAGATGTATTGGGTACGGCGGCTCAGTCGGTTGCCAGCTTCAGCAGTGCATCATCGAGTTCCCTACTTAACGCGGCTTCCTTCTCTCTTTCCCTTTCCTTTTCTCTCACAGCCTCTGCTTCGCGTGCGACCACATACGACGGAGTCACATACGGCTTGTAGTCCAAATGTCTCTTGACGTAGAAACACATGTACGCTTGCGACTTCAGGCACTTTCCCAAGGTGGAATGAGTGACCCTGCGGATAACGAGCGTGAGTAGAAGAGACCGAGTAAACTTGAAGCGGTGTCACGTACTTATCATCGTCAAAGTGATACCACTATGTGTATGCATAAGAAATTGACATGTACACGAAGGAGTAACTTGAACAGACACTCACCTCATCCTGGTAGCGAGTAAAGCAAGTATAATGACCATTGTCAATCTGACCATCGTGGCATACGACCGAGAACAGGTCATAATCATATAGTGCATGGGGTCCCGAGTATCTGCTCCACAAACGAAGTCAGCGACAAGAAAATTTGACCAGAAGACGCAATGATCTCACGAATCTAGTTCCGACCCTTCCGTCTCACGTCCCCGTTCATTAGCATGCTTTCCGTCTCGGGCATTCATCACCAATGTCGTATACTCGGCCATATTTATACTCGCTGGGAACCGGACAGATGCCTCTATCTTGTGCGCAGTATTTCGGTCCGTTGACTTGTGCTCAAAACGCTGCTTCTAGTCAAGAACTAGAGATAGCACAATTGTCTGTGTCAGCTTACCTTGAACTGGAAGCTGAGCACAGGTGGCAGCTTTCGGATGCTCAGACGTTTGCTTGCCTATCGAGATAAATTTAGGAAGAAGACTGCCCGTACGGCTCGGAGAACTTACAGCCGTGGTCTTGCTACATTTGACGCAATTGTATGCACTGAGCTTCTCAGGCTGTGTAAACCTACACAGCAACAATCAGCGAATGTAATCACAGACAAATAGAGCACGTACCTTCTTAAGCATGAGGCTAGTGTATAATTGGGACCCACTTCGCCGGTCTTGCCTTTCAATTCAAGACTGACGTCAAGCATAGGATCTGTAGTGGAAGTGATATTGCTGCATCGTTCGCATTTTACGTCACTTTGCAATAAGCCATCGAAAGTGGAATGCACGATGCAGATGCAAGAGAGCTTCGTTGATCCCCGCGACGTCGCATGAATGTGGTTCAGAGTCGAAATGAAGCACTCGTGCGCATCTTGTTGTGCATACCCCGAGAGCTCCGATGAAGCACGCCACGTCGTGGAAAGGAAACTGATAGGGCCGAAGGGTGCCTCATTCCCTGAGTAAACCTATTGAATACCGATGTTAGGTCCGGCACCGACAGGAGGAACAACAAATACGAGCCTCCGAGAACAATTTGTCCATCTCACAGCAGGCACAATCCTTCGCTTTGAGACAAATTTTTTGATTGTGCTTGTCGCTCAGGAAATAGCTTCGCAACAATGGATTTGCGATGAAGGATTGCAGGATGACATTCAAATAGCATGTCTGACCAAGATTGAGCAAGCCACGGCGACCTGTGATAGTGAGACGTCAATGTCATTACAGGAGAAATCATTGACTTTACGCATACCTTGACAGGACATTACCGTGGACCCTGCAAGAGCATCCGAGTCCTTAGTGTTGGGAATCCAAGGTTTGAAAGATTCACGGCTCTTCTTAGCAGCTGTTGCGGCCGTGAGTACGAGTTTCATGAAAGGCATAAATGACAGACCTTGGAAGTATGTATGGTTCTCTTCGAAGGAAAGAGCAGCGGCGTTATAGGCAGAGATAGTATCGGCGTTGTAGACAAAATCCTCGCATTCGCTGCAGTAGATTGAGCCAGACTTAGCATCGACACCTAGAGTAATCAGAAGGTCAGAAATAAGCGAGATATCTTCTGAAGACAAGGTAACTGTCAAATTTAACAGACAGGTACCTTGTACTTCATGAGTGGCAGTTCGGGGAGACGATGAACACTCACAGAACTCGTGACCTTCGTTCTCAAGATGTTGTTGTATGTGAGATGGGCTCCAGCATCCAGAGAATGAGCACTGGAGACAAACAAAAGGACGCGAAAGGCTTGCTTCGCATGTTCCGCAAGCTGGAAAAGCGATCTAAGGAGAGTAGCATCGTATCAAGCATCGAAAGTGCTATGACATGAGGATCTCATACCTTACGGCGCTTAGTGGGAGGACGACTCTGGTACGACCGCCGAGAGTTCCAGGACGCTACAGTGCGGAATTTCTTCAGAACGGCCTCATTATCTTCTTTGCGAGAAAGAAGTGGGCCGAGATGGGGACATTGACCTGGATGTACACCGAACTCCCCGGCCAAGTAGTCTGTTTCGCTTTGAGGGTCCATGAGAGCCATCGAGCTTGCAATGTCTACAGAACATATAGTCAAACGACCTCTCTTTTCAGGTTTGAGACTTACCTAGATACACTAGCGAGTTCACCCAAGCCAATGGTTGCGACTGTGTGTAGTAGAACGCGTGGCAACTCCAAACCTACTTGCGTGACATAAGCACAATGATCGGAGCGGAGGACAGATATGGATCGGAGTTTGAAATGACAGCTTCGGAGACTGAAATACCACATGCCGATCGCCACTCCGACACGGCATTATCGAATGGTGGCTCTCGAGTTTCAAGTCGACTGCGAGTCTCAGATCTCAGACGTATACTTCTCGGCATGGGCGCAATACTCTCTTTCTTGCGGTCTCGCCGCAAAGATGCCCTGCTTGATATCGAAGTATCTCGTGACATCTTACCGCATGATCCGCAAAGTCATGTATTCAAGGTCCCACGAGTCACGACGATGCGAATTCTGTGTTGTCACGAGGGAAAACGGATTTGATGTACATATGGTACGAGAGGAAAGTCATACAGCGATCTACAGGAGTATGCTCAGTCAACATATAACGTAGGATTCCGACCTCGCGATCGTCGTATTCAGAGACCGCGATCCGGCGGCCACAGCTCAACACTTTTTAGTTTTCCGAGGAATGGTACTGGTGCTATACCGAACGCAATTGATGCCGCACACTTGCCTACCATGCTAATAATGCAGGTATATATCGAACGACACTGAAGACATCAAATGTTGCTCTGGGTGCGCTGAGCCAGCGGGCGGACTTTGAACTCGTGGAACCGGCTGGGATCCCGCCCGAGCCTAGCTGAGCCAATTTGTTTGATCAGTCCATTGAACTGGACACACTCAGTCAAACAAATGCCGACATTGCCAACTTGATCATGGATGAGCTCAATATTCCGGTTCATACGAGCCGGTTCGTGAAGATGCTTCTCCAAGAGGGAACTAACATCAATACTTCTTGTACAGTTTAGGATTCCATATCCCACCTTTCAACTCGGTGCAACACTTGCGTCTCCACGCTCACGGGCTTCCGTGCGATTCATTCATCCGACGCTTGAAATACCTCGTGATACACGGATGCGGTGGTCATGAGAAGGGTTTATCGTGGTTTATTGACGTTACGCAGATCGTACACATCCTAGAGCGCGGACAGCGGATCGGATTCTTGCCCTGCTGAACCTACCTAGGGCGTTCTGTCCTTCCTCCCATGGCCCACATGTCATTGAAGCGTCGCTTCGGATCTCTCTACTCCCGAAGCAATAATTGTTATTCGATATACGGCCGCGTTTACGAACACATCTGCATCACCTGCTCGATTCATCACGAACAGGAGCAGCTTAGCTCGTTGCCTTCCGAGGGGAGCCCGAAGTCGCTCGCTGGATTCATGGAATAGTATGCAAATTTGAAGTTCAGATACTTACAACGGTCCACTAGCGGCAGAAGTAAGGTACTATTCATATCTTGGGATACCTCTATGCCCTTCGTGGACTTCTGATGTTCAAGTTGTTTGTGTTATGCGCAGACCATCATTACGGTAGCCAACGGATTGTCATTCAAATGTCAGATGTTCCTCATCAAGGCTTCGTTCTAAGGTATTTCATCTCACTCTGAAATGAATCGGCGCTAACTTTCCACTTCGGTTGTGACTTCCGGCGGCTGAACAGGACACAAGCTCTCAGAGAAATGTTTGATCATCGCAAACGCAACACGAGAAGCTGCCCGGTCCAATCGATGAAGCCGCTGTCGGTGTCTCTCAGCCATCGAGAATTGGCAGGTACTTCTCATCTTACTTCTGTCCAACTGTGCTTCGTGGGTCCCTAATCGCCATGTAGGTTTCGGAAATTGAGCTGCGCGTCGTATCTGACACATATCTTTCACAGGTGGTCTTACCCCTTCTTACCCTTGCCATACCCTGGAGGCATCGGTACTGCGTCCAATGAGGATATCGCCACGCTAGCCCGTCCGCCACGATGTGTCCAGTGGCAACCGAAATGGGGTGCCGTTCCTGAGGTGAGATTTGCCAGTGGGTTCAGATCAAGCACTGTCGTCCTCTCATGCATCGTGGCTTCTTCAAGGATCTCAAAACGATACCATGGGACTCAGTCATATGCCTTGTTTCTCGGTGAGCCGAGATGTCGCGAACCGGTGACAAGTGAGCCTAACATTAGCGTCATTTCAGCATACGTTACAGAACGATCACATCACATGCAATACTCTGTCCGAGGATAAAAGGACGGCCTCTGCATACGTTCTCTTCCCCATCTCCCATTCGATATCTGCAAGATGGGTAGAATTTCTACAGCCGCGCTTTTCTGCGTCCTGCTGTTCACGTCCGTGCTGGCTGCACCCGCACCAGCTTCGTCTGCATCTGGGGCTCCAACAGTTTCGGATGCCAGTGCTGCACAACCCAGCCCTACCACTCCTCTCATCAAGGATGACCCCAACGACGTGATACCGACGACAGGCACAGTGGAGCCCATTCGAGGGTCTCTCGGTGCCAACATCCTCGGGCCTGACAATCAACCCATGGATCAGCAGAACCCCGACCTACTCGCTCCACCTACCACGGATCAAGGAACTGTGTACGTCTCGCCCAACTTTGACTTCAAGGTTTAAGTTTTAGCTCACCGTCCTTCTTACTAGCGGCAATGCCAAATGGCCCTTCTCGCTTAGTCACAACCGTCTGCAAACCGGTGGCTGGGCTCGTCAGCAGAACGGTTCGTTTAAGCTTTTGCCTAATAGACATGAGAGCTGACCAAAAGTCTGGTCCCTGTAGAGGCTGTTCTACCTATAGCGACGGGTCAGTTCTATTTCCCGGTGATTCTCAAACCGTCTTCTTGATCTACTCTATAGAACTGGCCGGGGTGAATATGCGGCTGGAAGCTGGTGCTATACGGTTAGTTCATCCCGTATGCGGTGGGTGACAACTTCGCTGAACGCTCTCATCATTCACAGGGAGCTTCATTGGCACAAGACAGCTGAAGTAAGCACCGGGTCTAAAATACCATTACATATACTGACCGCTGGACCGGTCGTAGTGGGCTTATGTTTTGAAGGTATGCTATATGCCTATTGCGTCGCATCTTCTCTATTCACGTCGAACACCACTTTTAGGGTCGTACCCAAGTCACAGCCGTGAATCCGGACGGCCAGAACTTTTTAGCAACAGTGGTAAGTTTTACCGAGTCTAAGAATCGGGCATGTGCTCATCTCACCTTCTGATCTAGGGACCTGGTGACCTCTGGTACTTCCCTGCTGGAATTCCGCACTCCCTTCAGGCGACCAACGACTCGGCCGAGGGAAGCGAATTTTTATTGGTACGCTGATCTTATGTCTCTTCCGTACTTTTTTTGCTCATCGTTATCTCAGGTATTCGATAACGGAGATTTCAGCGAAGACTCAACCTTCTTGGTACGTGACGAATGTCAGAATGTCATACACCGATCGGACACGGACTAAAGCAGATTAACATCTAGTTGACGGATTGGCTCTCCCATACCCCGCTCTCTGTCATCTCCAAGAACTTCCAGGTCAATTCAGATGCACTCTTGAACATCCCCGCCCAACAATTGTACATCTTCCCTGATGGTACGTTCGATTATGATGCCGCGCTGTTTCCGAGCTGACCGTCTTCTTTCCAGCTCCTCCTCCTTCGGACGCTCAGGCCCCTGCTGACCCGCAAGGCCAGGTGCCATCACCGTTCGCATTTTCGTTCTCGTCAGTCAACGCTACGCAGTACTCTGGCGGGACCGCCAAGATCGTCGACTCGTCGACGTTCGCAGCGTCTACTACCATCGCTGCAGCGGAAATCACCGTAGAGCCAGGAGCTATGAGGTGAGTACCTCCCTATATGATGTCTCTTCTCATCTCACACCATCTATAGGGAGATGCATGTACGATGGATACTTTGAAAGCTCTGCTTGTAGTCCGACTGACCTTTTCGATAGTGGCACCCTACCCAAGACGAATGGACTTTCTTCTTGTGAGTCCTCAGACAAGGGCGACGGCGGGTCGCTTTCATTATTAACAACCCCTCTAGGAGTGGAGAAGCTCGTATCACGTTGTTCGCTGCTTCGGGCAACTCCAGAACTTTCAACTACCAGGTACGTTGACGTGTGTCATCTTGCACTCTATCCTCTTCGTTAACGCCACACCTCGCCACAGGCCGGAGACGTGGGCTACGTTCCTGCTTCATTTGGTGAGTGATAAAATGTGTGGGTCCATGATCGACGCGCCTTCTCACGCCAAGGGGTTCTTAGGTCACTATGTTGAGAACATTGGCAATACAACGCTTCACTTCCTTGAGATCTTCAATACAGGTACGCCCGATCACAGATCCATTTATTCACCTTCCTTCACGGCTTGATCGGTGAACTCTTTCTCTCGTCTTTTTGTATGCAGATCACTTCCAAGACGTCAGTCTGAGCCAGGTGAGTATATTGAATCCAGAGTTTGGGGTTGCCGTTCTGACGGGGATTTCGTATTGCAGTGGTTAGCGTTGACACCCCCCGCGTTAGTCAAGGCCCATCTCGGGATCTCGGACGACACCTTCAACCATTTTAATAAGACGAAACAGGTTGTCGTCGGGCCCGCGAAATCCTGATGACGCGGATGAGGGTGTTACGACCTGTATATAAGTCCCGGTCAATCAAACCAACACACCAGCTAGTACAACAGACGATACTAAAAGCACAAATAACAAGGCAATGATAACGATACAAATAACGAGATGACGACGAGAGGGTGATGAAACAGCGATACAGAGCAAAAGGAAATCATGAGCTCAATGGAAAAATCGTTGGGAGAAATCTCTGTACCAAGGACCGCGCCGGGGCCTCGGCGGAGATGTAGATCTCAATGGAGAAAAACAAGTCGGCGTGGACGAAAGAAGGCGACTGCGCCGAGTATGCAGATTGGCACTGCGCGCGGTCTGTTGTGCATCCGTGGTAACAGAGAACAGAGTCGACCCCGATGCGCCGACACTGGGGGTACTGGTAGCGGCGGCACCGGCACTAGAGTGTCTACGCATACGAGGGGCTTGTCCAAGCCGTGGGTATGGCGCGTCCCTGCTTTCAATGGGTGACCACAGTGTCCTGTCCTCCGGATGCAGAGACCGTGTTCTCTGAAGGTGAGGTCTGCTCGACGGTTGGCTCGACATCTGTGAATGGGTGGAGTCAGGATCAGCCAATTGCGATGAAGGAATCTGGAGCGTCAGCTGGAACGCAGGAGTTTCGACGTGCGCTGATATCGAGGGCTCATCGCTGAGCGCGACCATATCAGTTGGTGTCCAAGGAAGTTGAATGGAAGATGTTGAAGAACCCATCTCTAGATGAGCACCCGCCGGCGAAGCGGCACCATGCGGATGAGCAGCTATGTCTGAGGAAAGGGAGGCATCGAATGAATCCGAACCCGATGGCACGACGATGTCTCCTGCATTTGCGGGAAATGCAGGAGACACGGTGCCAGAGATGAAATACATATCATCGTCGCCGAAGAGTGAGCTAGAGCTCGATGAAGTGGAGAACAGGATTCCGTCTAGGTCGCGAAAGAATTCCCTCAGACCCTCACCTATATTCGCCAGAGACTTCTCGTCATCAAACGTAATAGGGGGGGCTTCTGCGTCTGACTGGGGTTCTATTTGCTGAACGACGGGCGCCGTAGCCTCTCGGAAATCTATGGGCTCTACGTCCTCGTCCTCGCCCTCCGAGCTGGAAGTGAGACGACCGCTGCCACCAATGTCTGAGTCGACTTCAACGTCGGAATCCTCATCTGCGTGATGCTGAGCACTCTGGGACTGAGCCGAGGGGTCTTCAACCTCTCTTTCCCCAGTGCTCTGGACACCCTGCGTGCCCTGCGTTAAGGAAGCCTCAGCATTTCCAGGATGCTGAGAGACAGGTGCATCGTCCTGAACAACAGTGACAGGGCTTGAGCTGTTCTTGTCCGCATCCAAATCGAGGGTGGTCTCCGGGGCGGTCTCCGCGTCGATGACGTGCTGGTCGTTGTCGGCGTGACCAGCGCTCTCAACGTGCTCCGTCCCTACAGACTCCTGAACTGCCACAGGCTTGGGCTCTGCAGGCTGTTGGTTCTCCACGCCTTCGTTGACCCTAGCAGAATCTTCAGACCTGACCTCCTCGTGCTCGTCCACGTCGGGCTCTGCAGGCGCCACGTGCTCCTCGAGCTTGACGGCCTCTTCAATCATGGTCTCTGTCTGCTTGTCGTCGTTGTCAGAAGCCTCGACTTCTTCGGAGTGGGCATCACCCGAGGCTGGAACGACCACATCCGGGGTGGGTGCGGTAGTCTGCGAAGAGCTATCCTGAGACCCGACGGTGGCATCAACAGTCTCGGTCTGCACAACAATGGCCGGCAATACGGGTGGAGTCGTCCCTGCCGTCGCCGATATAACTTCGTGGGTAGGACTCTCGGAGATGTGGATAGAAGAGGGAGGCTGGACTTCATCGTTGGCGGGATCTTCGTCGGCGGTATTGACGAGGGCGTCTTCGATGGGAACGGTCTGCGAAAAGACCGTTGGTGATGCAGGTAATACCGCCTCAGAACCAGCTTGAGGATTCGGTTCCTCGGACGTCTCAACAGAGGGGGAGGGATCGGTGTCGTCATTGTTGCCCAGATCTTCAATGGGAACCGCTTCATCAGACTCGGAGGTCACNGTAATTTGTGGTAGAGCCCGGTCTTCCTTTGCATCGACCTCCTCTGCGACTTCATCAACTTCCTCATCCTCATCCTCGTCTTCTGCTTCTTCNGCTTCTTCTTCCTCTTCCTCTTCCTCCTCTTCCTCTTCNTCCTCTTCCTCTGCCTCTTCTTCCTCTTCTTCCTCTTCCTCTTCCTCCTCATCGTCATCAACGTCATCATCATCTTCCTCTTGCCCTCCGTGCACGGACACAGTTTGCGGTACATCTTGCTGAGCATCATCTAAGCTGCTCTCCGGAACAGATTGCAGTTCCCGGTTTCTGGCGCCCGCAGGTGTGCGCAGGATGCTCAGATCGGCGAGCGTGGCTGGGGTCAGGGAAGGCGTCGCGGGGACGGGGGCTGTCTCTTCTGCGCCATCGGCTTCGACTTCGATCGGCGGCTCTTGCGCGCGTACTGGTGTGGGGGAACTGGGAGGCTGTTCTCCAGACGCGTTGGCGCCGTGGGAGGCGTTGATTGTGGCGTGCATGGATCGTGAAGTTGAGGGCGAATGTGTTAATGCCAGGCCTTCGAGCTCGTCTAAGGTGGTCATCGCAGGCGTTCTGAGTGCCAAGGCAGCAGCATTGGTCTGCAATGCCAAACCCGAGTGCTCGTTGAAGGCGGTGGTGTTCGTGGCTTGTGGGAGCGCAACTTGGAATTGGATGAATGGGGAAGTCGTCCAGTCGAAGTCGGCCGCGTCGTCGGTAGCTGTTACAAAAGGAGGATCAACTTTTTTCAGTTCTGATACGATTTTCTCCAATGTGGGCATTCTCTTGTGCTTCTGAGACCCGCGTAACTTCACAGAGATATCGTGAAGGCCCAAGGCTATATCCTCTGCCGTCACACTGACAAAGCGTGTTCAGCTGTAACATATCAGGGTTATCGGGCCTGCTTACCTCCTCAACTCGTCCTCCGTTAGATTCATCAATGTCTGGGCGGAGATGCGCTTCTCCAGGACCAACGATGCCATGAGCGGCGAGGTCGGCTCCGGCGCGTGCTCCATGATGTAGACGGACAAATCTCTCTCATCCATCGTACGCTCGTCGATCTGAATCGTAACACGTTATCAATACCAAGCTAGAGCGCGACGATAAGACAAACGTACCGGTGTGGTAGGCACATAGATTGGATTGGGAGACAACGTCTCATGTGGCGAGCGTGGGGGTGATCGAACGTTGCCCTTCGGACTTGCCAGACGCGACTCGTGCGTCGGGGGCGATATCTGAGGTCGTCGTGGCGAGGTCGCGAACAGTCCAAGTAGTGAGTCCATGGGGGGAGGAGGATGGAGGGTTGGGTTGAAGGGCCCAGGCAGGGGGCGGTGGAGGGAGAGAGATCATATACGTGCCGTGATTCTGACGTAGGCGAGGTCTCTTGTTCATGAGCGTCAAAGATTGCGCAGAAAAACAAAGGTCCACGCGTGAAGAACTAGATTGCCCAAATGAACGGACAAAGACGAAGATGGATGCTGAGCATTGCTGCAGATCCGCAATTCGGGGCAAGGTCTGCGTCCAGCACAAGCACCACCACGAGTTATTTGTATAGAAACTCATCCGCAGTGCACTCACGGCCAACGCATGTCCTGTCTCATGTCTATGCCCGCTCTAACCCCGCCGACTAAACGTGCTTGGATCTGCAAAGCCTGCATTGCGAAAAGGACGTAGCCTGATTGACCAAATTTGTCCCATGGCTCATGTCCACCTGTCCGAACTTTTCCCAAGCAGGCGGCGAGCATCATGTCCCTAGGAATCATGTGAAAAGAGCGAGCGAATCTTTGCAGAACGTTCGAGCGGAGTTCTCATATGAATCGAATTGTCTCGTATATGGAGTTTCGTGGAAAGAAAGTAGAGAGTGCGTCAAGCTTGAGTCGAACAATTTGACAATGAGGTCGCTCAACCCGACAAACATAATGGGCGCTACATGAGCGGGCCGTCCTTTTATGGAGATAGACGCGCATTCGGCATCTTCCCCATGATTTGCCGCACGCGCCTCCAACGTTCAAGCTTTCAAGTTGACCACGACACCGACGACGACGACTGCGGCGTCCATCATGCTGCTTCGCGTAGTTTTTGCGCTTTTGGTTACATCGGTATCGGCATACACTAGCAATTCCTCGCTTCGCATAAGTCTCAGTGCTAATGACTACGAGCTAAGCGTACGTGCTTTCCAGTACGCTCGCCCTTCCGTCGCTGACGTCTCTTTAGTCTCTCGGGGTGTCTAAGCGACCAGGTACGATTCACCAACGGACTTGCCTTAAATGTGTGCTAACTTATTGCTCATAGAGAATTGTCCACCCTGCTTCAATTGTCAACTGGATGCATTCACGTGCGGGCATTTCGGAGACTGCTCTGCGTACGACGGCCAATGTAAATGCCCACCGGGATGGGCGGGAATAGACTGTCTGACACCACGTATGTGACTTGATCTAACTTTGTCTTGTCTTATATGAGTCTCATGACTTTGCACAGAATGCGACTCACTGGCTGACGGAGAGAAGCGTAGGCAGAGGGAGGATGGGACGCAATGTGAATGTACGGAAGGTTGGGGAGGTGTTAACTGCAATGGTGCGTAGTGGTCTGTTTTGCTGCCTCTGCTGCTGTTCTCATGGGGTCGTAGTCTGCAAAACGGATCTTGCCTGCGACGGTTTCCCAATATACGGAGAACCTGATTCCTCGGACGAGACGACGAACATGACGTGTTACAAGCAAGGCGTGCCGGTCTTCCAAAACCACCAAGCATGCGACGTCACCAGTGAGTGGGACCGTGTTCACAGTGCCCTGCCGATTTCTGACAGTCGCTTATAGATCGTAAGATTGTGGACCAGCTAGACGGACGCAAACCCGAAGTGACGTTCAGTTGCGATTCTGTTCATGACACTTGCCAATTCCAATTTTGGGCGGCTCAAGTAGAGTCATTCTACTGCGGTCTGTCGAACTGCACCTCAGAGAAGACGCACAATTATGATACCAACACCACATCTTACAGCTGTGACAACATGCAATGTAGATGTGTCCCCGGACGCTTCATCTGTGGAGAAGAAGGGAGTGTTGGTCAGTATTTCCGCCTTTTCCCTGACGGAGCTCAGCTCATAATTCAGAGCAGATATCCACGAGTACTTTGAGGACTTCATTAAGGGTCCAGCGACATTCAAATGCACGACCGGATCAGGGTGTATCTTCTCAGAAGACGCAATGAACGAGCTGATCACCACCTTCTTTGGTGATCCGTATATCACTTTGCAATGCGAAGGCGGAGAGTGTCTCCATTACTCGCAGGTGCCAGGATATGTGGTGAGTCGAGTTTCTCTGTCAGTCATGTAGCGTCGCATTGCTCACTGTCTCTCGTGTGCTCAGAGACCTCCCAAACCTGACAATTCGGGCTTCATCGCGTTGACGATTGCTGGGGCTGGTCTATTGGTGATCGGTGCATCTGCCAGTGAGTCATCATTGCATGCATATGGAACAGAACAGTACTCACTGTGAGCTATTAGTCCTATGGTTTGCAGCCAGAACTCGCTCTGGCGATTTCGGCAAGATTCGTCTCCCAGAGGCCGAAACTGCTAAACTCATGACTGATCATGTACCCGCCTCTCTACACTTTACCAACATCTCGTATACCCTGGGCAATGGCAAGACCATTCTAGACAATATCACGGGTACCGTCAAGCCGGGCCAGATCATGGCTATCATGGGTGCTTCTGGAGCTGGTAAATCAACATTCCTAGATATCCTCGCTCGAAGACGCAAGCGCGGTCTTGTTGGTGGTCAGACTCTCGTCAATGGCCGGGAAGTGGTAGATGAAGATTTCAGGAAGGTGACCGGCTTTGTGGACCAGGAGGATACCTTGATGAGCACGTTGACGGTGTATGAGACTGTGCTGTACTCGGCGTTGCTTCGCTTGCCACGGGAAATGAGTCTGGAAGCGAAGAAGTACAGGACGCTGGAGACGATGAATGAGCTGGGCATTTTGAGTATCAAGGATTCCAGGATTGGTAGCAAAGGTGAGTTACGAAATGTTGGTGAGGTCAGCAAAGGCTGATCCTCGAGGCGTATAGGTCATCGATCGATATCCGGAGGAGAGAAGCGTCGCGTCTCCATCGCCTGTGAATTGGTCACCAGCCCCTCCATTCTATTCCTCGATGAGCCTACCAGTGGTATGTCATATCACACATTTGAAGATCTGGATCTGATCCTTACTTCTTTCCAAGGTCTGGATGCGTACAACGCGCTGAGTGTTGTCGAGAGTCTGGTCAATCTCGCCCGCGATTACAACCGCACAGTGGTGTTCACCATCCATCAGCCACGCAGCAACATTGTTTCCCTGTTTGATCAAATTCTCCTTCTTGCGCAAGGCAAGCTCATCTACGCAGGAGAATCTTCTCGCTGTCATGAATACTTGGAGAAGATCGGACATCCGTGCCCACCAGGTTTTAACCTTGCGGATTACCTGAGTACGCCATTCTCTTTGCATAACTACATCGACACAGACATCTCATAAATGCTTAGTCGATATGACGATGCAAGCCATGACCGAGCCTCAGTCGTTAGAAAGTCCGCCTACGGAAGTTACTTTGCCTGCAGACGAGACGGATCAATACTACGATGAAGAGCGTGCTAATGCCCGCCCCTCTACTACCATGTCTATCCTCACCCATGGTCAATCGTCTACGGCCACCGACGAGACAGAACTTCAAACCCGAGTCGGCTCTGCAGTATCCACATCCACACAGTTCATCAAACGCAAGACTTCACAGCTCATTGGCGCCATCACGCCAACCTCTCAACGCGGGGAGGCTACTATCTCTCCGCATCTCGCTGAATTGGTAGAGGCGTTCAGGAATAGCGATGTCGCAGCTGAGATCGCATTGGAGATCACTGAGACCGCGCAGGCTGCTGCGCCGCACTCGGAAGATGCGCTGCCTGACGTTGCGTTAGAGCATTCGCTGACGAGAGGCAGGAAACGGGCGAGCTGGGGCACTCAGTTCCAGATTCTCAGCGGGAGGGCGTTCAAGAATTTGTATCGTGATCCTGCTTTGCTTGCGGCGCATTATATCTCGTCAATACTACTGGCATGTGAGTGTCGCAGCCATATGGGCTTACTCGGTTTTGTTGACTCAAACTTTCCACAGTGATCTGCGGTCTTTTCTACAGTCGTTCGGGTACCGATATCGCTGGCTTCCAGAACAGATTAGGTGCGTGCTCGACCAGTGACTTTTTGCACATTGGCTAATTTGTCTTGTACAGGATTGTTCTTCTTTACGTTGGCGTTGTTCGGGTTCTCCTGCTTGTCCAGCTTGAGCCTTTTCGCCAATGAACGGATTCTTTTCATGCGGGAGCGGTAAATGCATCTTCTTTTGCAACTTGGGGGTCACTCACCAATAGTCCTGCAGTGCGAATGGCTATTATTCTTCGTTCACATACTTCTCGTCCAAGGTATGTCGATGCTCTCAAATTACTTGGCGTTTCAATTGCTCAATAACCCTCAGATCTTGTTCGACATTCTTCCTCTGCGTGTGGTTCCCCCGTTCGTATTCGGTGGGATTGTTTACGGAATCGTCGGCCTCGTCCCAACGCAAGTTGCATTCTGGAAGTTCATGCTCGTCTTGATTCTGTTCAATCTCGCCGCGGCGATGTGCATCCTCCTGCTGTCTATCGCGTTCGCAGATGTCGGTGTAGCTGGTCTGTGCGGCACCTTGATCATGTTGTTCAAGTGAGTATATCATGCATCTCTACAGTATTATCTGGCTAACTCGATGTTGTGCTTTAGTTTGCTCTTCACCGGTCTATTGGTCAACAGGGCAACGCTCCTTCCCGCTTTCCAGTGGTTACACACCGTGTCATTCTTCCACGCCGCCTTTGAGGCACTCGCGGTGAACGAACTTCGATACCTTCAATTGCGACAGAAAGAGGTAAGTTGTCGCCATGATTTCTCTAGTTCCATTTTTACTGACGTGTTCACCAGTTCGGTGTGGATCTTGATGTACCGGCCGCCACAATTTTGTCCATGTTCGGTCTGCGAGCAGGTGTAAGTGCTCTGCCGTATTGCCTGCCTCGATCCCACTGACAACTCTTGCACACAGTCATTCTGGTGGCCAAATGTTGCGTTGCTGGGGATGTTCATTGGCGGATTCACAGTGCTCAGTTACTTCATCTTGCATGTCTACGTCAAAGAGAAGCGGTAGCATAGGTTTTCCTTGCGCTTGGATGATGACTTTATTTCTTTTTCTGCGTTTCGCATCGTCTTTGAATTGTTGACCCATGAGACTCGGATACGCGATACCTTTCCTGTAGATGGACTTGTGTGAGCTTGTACGATCATCGGTGTAGCGCAATACATACAATATGACTCGCTAGTTTAACAATCTACCCACCTCTACGTGAAACTGACCTAAGGCCCAGCTTCGTGCCACGGCGTAGCAGATGTTGCAATGCTACGGAAACTGGTCGGAAGACAAATGGCCATGGGTGGGACGACTTGATGTCTCAGAGAGCGCCGACATGCCACAAGGCCGAAGCAAGGCACCTCATGATCTGTCAAGACCACGATTGAGGAAAGACCGCCACCCCAGGGTCGTATTCCTTCTTTCGGCGGTGTTTTGACCCCGATGGCAGTGACGTCGAGCGGGGATGCCCAGGTCGTCAGATGTCTGACTTGCTGTTCGAGAACTTGGAATCTTGGATACCCATGATAATTGAGTACAGTTGAACAAAGAAGACTGCGAGACTTTTACTTTGGACTCGAATTCGCGTGAAAAAACAGGGGTTCCAGAGCGAACTTGACACTCGCCATGCCTCGTGAGCTTGAGCTTAGTCTAGCAGTGAGTATTTGGTGTCGAAAGGGACCGAGTGCGCAATTGAGTTAGAGTTCTGTACGACTCGGAGTCGAAGTGGCTTGCAACGTGTTCCAATATGCACATAGTAGTTTGAACACGACAACTTGAAGCACGAAGTATATGTTTGGTCCGATCATCACGTAGATGCAATCAAGAGACTTGAGTATTGAGTGTTGATTCACGACCGGGTTACTAACGGAGGGTATATGAGCGTATCAGATCCATGGCGTGTCGTCGTAAACAGTTCAAACGCACATTGTCGAAAGTTTATACAGAAACGCTGTGGCGTCAAGTTGAAGCACAATCTTTGATCACGGAACATACGACCGTTGCGGAGAGCGGGGTATGGCCGGAAGAGAGTGTCAATTGACTCGACCCGAGTCGGAGTTTGTTTCCCCCGCTACCGCAAAGCGTGATTCATTCGTGTCCTATCGCGGCGTTTCCTGCCAAAGAAAAACATATGAACTCAAAGAAACGGAGAAATTGAACAATACATCAGACGTACCAGCACACTGTACAATTCAGGATACATACGGTGATATGAATCAAACACAAGGGCTCAACGAACTTACTTCGAGCGTCTGAAGACAGGTAACTGACCTATGGTCGCCGTGCAAAGCATCAAAAATGTGTGGGCGATCAAGCAGGGTGAGCTGCGCTCAAGCTTCTGTATTCTAGACTAAGGGTACTGCACCCTTGAGCACATGTGGTCTGAAGGAGGTTTTGAACTCAGCACTGGATGCTGGTCAGGTGGTTGAATAAACCTAAAAGCCACAAGTGACGAGCGAACTCACCGCTGAAAATGTTCGTGAGCGCGACCGAATACGAGCTTCGAACGTCACTGAGCGGTATCACCTGGTATCTGATAATTGCATGGCCAGGTATTTTGCGTATATGGCACCCTCGGGAGGCAATGTAGCGTAAGTACGCCCAAGAGGCGCCTGCAAAAAGGAAGCTTCCCCGAGGCACCAAAGGCACTCGATCGCAGCGCCCACCAACAAACGTCGATGGTTCCGGAAATTTTGTACGGTTCCTGCATGGAAGAAGGAAGATCCCCCTGGGATTTCGACCGTAAACATTCAAGCACGGTCGACGACTTGGAAATGGACACCACATACCGGTCATCAGCGAGCGGCGCCGTGCTGGGATTTTGTTCCTCGGGTTCGTTGGGCGACATCATCCGGTGTCATTTGTGGTCGTCAAAGTGTTTCACCGTCTTTGCGCCATTGCGGCCACCGTTCTTGAACATTCGGATACCCGTTCCATCCAAAACCCCAATCACCGATTGCGATTCAATGGGAAGAACTCAGACGACAGATTGAACGTCTTGAGACGAACACAAGAGCTTGCAGGCGCATCGCTGAGGGCGGAAGCATATGCTTCCTAGCACCTCCATACCAGCAGGACGCACCCATAGACCGACCGACCTGCCTGAGAACCATGTGAAACTCGCTGGAAAATCCTGGAAATTCTGAACTCAGCGATGATCAACCTTCTCCAGATTATCAATCTCGACGCACATCATTCAGTTCCTCCATCTACTCCACCAGACCGCAGTCTCTTTCGACGGAAGCCGGAGCTCCAGCAAATTGCGTCGACGGAGGACAGTAACCTAGGCCAGGCTTCACTTCACGGGCGTTCCAAGCCGCAGTTCGAGGGATATGAGTGATTGAGAACATAGGGTGACATCTCGCCATTAGATTGGATGGAAAGGGCTATCGAATTAGACTACGTCAAATTCAGCAAGAATTTTCATACAGGATTGTGCTGTGTTTCTCTTACCAAGAGCTCGGTTCCGCACCGCGTGGTTTGTGTGTTCGCCGTCGTTGCAGTTGCAGTTCAACTTGTCATTTGTCAAATACACGTCTTACAAGGAACAGTGCGACATATTGCGTGCACGTTCAATCTAACACGACTCTCAGCACATAGACATATAAAAACACCAAGGCTGAACACGCACTTCGATAGATAAAGGAGGCAGTGATGCTCTTACAGTGACCGTGACAGTCCAGTGGCTGTTCAATGATTGTCCTCGAAACCGTCCCATGATCTATCAAGGCTGCCACAAGGTAATGAGCCTCACGGAAGGTCATTCTGGGTCGACGGACAGGTCGAAAGAAGCTGTCGGAGCGCTGTCACCAGCCTTGACAACGGGCGTCCTAGAGTCGGTGAACCGTTCACCGGAGCCAGCATGGGGTGCCTGCCGGTGAGAACGGCTAGGTAGATAAAGGCAAGAGAGTTTGGTGGTGAATTGGGAGTGGTCAGACGCAACCGTAGCAAGTTGCTAATGCCGCCGGATGTAAAGCCACGATTGCAACGGTTGTGGGTCCAAAATACGGCCGAGACTAACGACTGCCGGAAGGCCAATGACACGCCCGTTGCGAGAGCCAAACATATCTCCGCCACCCAAGCATCCGTCCTTGATCACCATGGTCCGGCAATGTGGTTCGAGTGCAGTTATGTGCACAAAACGCACGATATCAGCGGCGGGACCAAAAGCACATCATCACAGACTTGAAGCAAATCGCTAGATCTGATGGCCTTTGATTTGAGCTGTCAATAGCCTGTTCACGGGAGGAGATTTCCCAGCGTCGGTACTGGAGGAGAAGTATCTGGGAAGGGAAGGGGTTGATGAACCATCGGTTAATTCGCCGGTGCCGATCTGCTTCTCTTGAGTCTTGATACGACCAGGGTATGTCCGATACGATTTCAGAAGAACGGACGAGTTCGCTGTTTGTGTCAGAATCCACCAATTGCGCTATAGTGAACACGAACACTGAACAAACAATTTCAGTTGACCCCGGGTTCGAGAGAACTGACCAACGCTCACCTTGACGATAGATCCCCAACCGCAAGTAAGGACCAACCTTGATTGGCATGCCTGGTCGTTGTCTCTGTAACAAGGGAGCGGTGATGTCAAGCACCCAATGTGAGAGGGATGGGATGTCGAGATTCCCTTACCCGTTCAATATCAAATCACCGCGACGCCAGGGTCGGGATCACTGATTGGGCAAGCTCAGGTGGCTGTGATGGATGGCACTCCTCTGACGGAGGGGTCCTCAGGGATTCTGACCTTGATATGGACGACTTTGAAATAGATTGGGAAGTGAGTGACCGTGACTATCCGTGATCTGCCAGTGATTGGTGAATAGGGTGCTGGTGCGCCACCGGAAGAGTGCGTGAGGTTGGGAGGTGGACGTCCGAGAGGTCCTGCCGGGCTCAAGTCCCAAACGTCGGGGTCTGAAAATCGAGAGCTGCAGTTTACACATGAATGGTCCTTCCGAGTCGCCGCCGCCGTTCTCGCCACGTACGTCCTCGTAAAAACAAAAGGAAAAGGTACGATCTCCAAGCTCGGTCGGAGCGGGATTATGATGCGTTCTCAGTCATCCGTAGACGACGATTGCACAAACATCACGACAAGATAACGACACCTATTGCATAGTAGAGTCGCCGGTGAGAATCAGGATGTTGGACGAAGTTGCAAGACACAAAACGAAAGCAGGAAGGTGGGCCTTTGTGCGGCCCATCTATCAATGTCACTGCGCTGTCACATTTTGGACCTGGATCCCCGTCTTGACGGGGCGCCTATTACGTTATTGAATCCCGCCACCCGCCCCGCTTTCTATACAATACGCGTGCACGTCGTTCATTCAAAGTAGCACCCTTGTAAAGTTGTCGAAGTGTATGAGGCTTTAGATGGACCTGCTCCCTTGTTCTCATGGAATCTCACAATCCGAAGTCTGAAGGTCCTCGAAAGGTGTCGGAGGTGTGGCGAGTGAGTTAGTACATAGTGTTTCTTCTCTTTTCACTGCTACATTTTGGGCGCCGGTGTACCATATACTTATCTACTTATCGATGTGCTGTAGTGTAAAGAATAAATTATTTGAAGCCACGCAGCCTGACGTAGGATTGTAGCGGCAGGGATATCGAATTTCTGTAAACGGCATCATTGGCCATGCTGCCCTGGTCTGACTCGTACTTACAGTTGCTTACTTGCGTGTCACACTAGTACTAGACCATGGGTCTTTCTTTGAGGCTCGAGTGGTCAAATGTGACAGTGAATATTTACCGATTAGTGATTATGTATACAGTACACAAGGGTGCTACTTTGAACGAACGACGTGCACGCGTATTGTATAGAAAGCGGGGCGGGTGGCGGGATTCAATAACGTAATAGGCGCCCCGTCAAGACGGGGATCCAGGTCCAAAAATGTGACAGCGCAGTGACATTGATAGATGGGCCGCACAAAGGCCCACCTTCCTGCTTTCGTTTTGTGTCTTGCAACTTCGTCCAACATCCTGATTCTCACCGGCGACTCTACTTCCGAACCAGGGTCAACTTCGGAACTGGCACGACTGGAACTCACCGTGTGCAGCCACACCTTCCGTAAACCCGTTGACAAGCGTCAGCGCTCGTACTTCGGGCTCCGCGATCTTCGGCTGCGTTGCCGCCACAAATATTGACTCCGCCGACAATCTGTCACCAATGACGCAACACCTGAGGCCAGCTACGGAGACGCTCTTTGCAAATGTCAGAATGCCTTTGAGCAATATTGCGTTCAAGCGTATCACGAGCAGCCAACTCGGCCTGAATTCGCCAGTTCACGCTGCCTCAGGCAAGTTACAACTTCTAGCATCCTTAGGTCCGCTGAGCAGGGGGTGAAACATCGTCAAAGCGACCCTCAAAGGGTCTCCCACTGCATGTCGTAAGTCCGCTCTATGTGGCGAACTTTGCAGCCGCTGACCGAGATCTGGAAGTGCGATGGGACTTTTGAGTCCCATCTCCGCGATTTTGGTTTTCGTGGGCGCCGGATGGTTATCAATAACGATAGATCTTTCTACCAGAGCATATCTGTAAACCCGGCGCTGCACATCTACGTGGCGTTCAGACTGTGGGGTAGAATCCGGCAGCATGTGCTTCAAGGATCGGTGGTCTCCCCGAAAGACAGCCTAAGGGATGGGGGTTGAGCTGGTAACCAGCTTTCGAGTCTGTGCCTTGACTTCTGCACAAGTGGGTGTGAATACTTGAGGCTTCAATATTAATACGCTCTACTCAACTACGCGAGCCGTGTGGGCTCCTTCGTACGTGTTTGTTCCCATGGCCCTCCCCAACACGCAGTGCTGACGCATTTTTTGAGCTACAGACAGAGTCTATGACAATGCAAACTTGGCGAAGCATTCCAATTAACATTGAACAAGAAGCTCGACATGTTCAATGGCATCGTAAAAACATAGTCGGAGATGTACGCTTTCCCAAGCTGACCACATCTCTATGCGGGGAAATCTCACTCATTGACTTTTACATCCCGTTCGCCTACACCGCCATCAGTCTCGACGAAGTAATCATCTTTCACCCCATGACGCGTCTTAATTTCGCTAGGTATGTTGATTCTTTATTACTCGTATTTGTGATTGAGTCGACAATACCTGTTCGTAGGTGTTGGGAGGACATTTCTGCGCGTCTGTGGTGGTTGGCTGTCAGGGCTCAGTCAGGATGAACTTTACGCTGTACTAGAAAGTAACAAACCTGAATTGTATTCGAAGTTCTGACCGTCACACGAACGTCGTGCCCGCATATAGACGAGCCTGACGATGGACAAAACCAAACTTGAAAATAGGAAGGCACCGCCGAAGTAATCGTTCTCTTCAGCCCCTCATGAAATCCTTTCCCTAGCTTCTCACCGGGTGCATCGCACATTGCCATGATCTCAACCCGTTCCAACCCAGTGAAGCGCTCCAGCGCCGCATTGACGACGTCCCATTCCCACCCCAAGACCCACTCAGGCGGCCACGGGTATCGGATGAGGATATGCTTGAGCGTGGTGGGGCACCCCTCCGAGCATCGTCGAGATCCCGTGTCCATCCATGTCGTAGTTGAAGTTTCGCGTGCGCGGGTCCCAGCAAGCCAGGACTCAGACTCCATCTGGTACGTCTGCATTTCTGCTCTCCATATAATGAGTTACTGAAACCAAGTAAGACTCCTATCAAAGAGACGTTACCGCACCATACCAGTGCGCAGACTAGACTTTGCACTGTTCACTATAGGTTGCCACGTGTTACGAGTAGAGACCCGCAATTGCGTCAATTGATTCGTCATCGAAAGACGGAAAAAACCGACGTGACAAGAGGATGGAGGTCGGGCCTCAGGGTGGATCCACACACAGCCAACTCGTCCAGCCTCAAATCCGCAGGAACCTCCGCTGGACCAGTACCACAATCCTCTGCACCTGCAAGAGAAATATCTACCAAAGAGCCTCCGCTCCGGGGAGAGTGCCTTCATCTGTGGGAATAGGCGGAAGAGGAGAGGGTGGAGAACCGCGTTCGAGTCGGTGACGGCGAGCGTACGAACGCTCAAGCACGGCGGGAAGTCTGCGAAGTTCGCGAGCGACGATTCCGAGTCGCCGTACGACCACTTGATCCCGTGCAGCTCAAGACGGTCGACGCGCGGAAGGCAACCGAGAAGAGACGAGAGCTCGTCGAGGGCCAGATAGTACTAGGAGGTGTCGTGATAATGCCTGTTGTGTGACTCTTTGTGGAAGGGGGCAGACGGAGAGTCCGGATGCAAGAAGCGATTGCTGGGGAGTCGCGTAGTAGATCGATGAACTTGTCGGGATTGTGCTTGTCCGAGATACACACGAGGACGACCTTGTTGAACAGATTGTGACGACAGTGCCTCAACCAGCCTTTACAGAGCAGGTTTGTCGTAACGGAGATAGTCAACGATATTGTCCGATAACTCTAGCGGGAAGTATATCGCCATGATTTGTTGAATTCACCCGTCGCGGTCTGTCAGAGTGAGTCCAGACAAGTATCAGATGATTGATCCAGGCTCACCTATATATGATCTGCCGTGTTATAGTCCAAGCGTAGTCAATTCGGTCAACCTGGTCGAACCAAGAAGATACGGCGGCAATTTCACTGCTTTGATCTGAAAAGCGAATGAGAAAAACGAAGGAAAGAAGCTCGATTTCATGGTGATATATCGCGACACGATCTTGTTAGAGTCAACTCACCAATGGAGGAAATTTCGAGGTCTTGTTGGAATAATAAGTCGTCCAAGGACTCGGAGAAATGACCAGTCGTGAATACATGACCAGGTGACGGACTGAGAATGAGTATCGGCGATACCCGAGCTGAATATCCGTGGGTCTGATCGCAGTGCGGGAGGGGCTTCCTAAAGTACGATGTCCTAGCTAACGAACTAGTAAATATATATATATATAGCAAATGTTTAGTCAGAGGTAACGGGGTTGGGGGAAGACGGAAATTAGGTTAGGTTGCGCCAATTTTTCTTTAGCGTCCATGGAATGGATGTTCATGAAGTCGTCCGTGGCGTCGTCTCCCGCCACAAGAAGGATGGAGTCCGCGCCTCCCGGATGATCTTTCAGGTAGTCTTTCCCATCGTACACTTCACCTTTGACGACAAACTGAAAAACGGTTAACGAAATGGCTCGGTATGTGAAAAGAACGAGTGTACCCAAGGCTTTTCGGGATCTTGCGCTTTCAACTCCTCGGGTGTGATCTTCCGCGAGACGTCCGGTTTCGTCATGCACGCTTCTTTCACCGGGACAATAGCAGGCGTGGTGGATAACTCCGTTGACACAGAGGGACCAAAGCGGGGTTTCAGAACGTCTTGACCCTCCTTCTGAATACGCTATGAGAGTAAGTAATGTGAGTTTGAGCGACCACTAGTAGAAGACCAGATAACATACCTCCATCCATCCACCAGTTGTCTCCATCGGCGCAGGGTGTTCAAATTGCAGTTGTATACCGTTGTCCGTCTCGGTCCTGTGTACGGCCACGCGGAACCACCTGATTGAGAGCTTTGGTTGAAGGTAGAAAAGCTGCTGAACGGCAAGCGGTGCTTACCAGTTATTGAGCATACCCGTCGCGTTGGTGTACATATCACGGGGTTGCGTATTCATCGCCTCGTCCATGGCTCGCACGGAGATTACACTCGTTTCAGATAACTTAGAGTGAGACACGGGGAATGTCCAGAAGCACCAGCAGCTACAATGAAGAAAGGACATGATGAGTCGTGCTTTCAACACATCAAAGACTTAAGACGTACAAACAAGTGTCTCGATCGGTCATGTCTATCGTACCGTATATGGGATCGTCGTGTATAACCTCTCGGAAGAGGTCTTCGGGGTAATCACTGTAAGTCTATAATGAGTGATGGTTCATATATCTAGAACTGACAAGGAGACGTACATATCCGCTAGTTCCCAACTGAGGCCGTCGTCCAATGATATCTCAATGCGACCAAGGCGACGACCACCGCCGGCGTAGGCAAAACCACGAAGGTTGTATGTCCCTTCATCCGGGCTGTCTGGAGACGAAGCCGGTATTTGCAAAATCTCGTTGTGGTCGGGTTTCGCGATGATACTAGGGCAAGGATCGTCAGACAAGGTGCCAGTGAGTGATCGTAATATACCTGTTGATGTTGAGTTCCGTTATCATGTATCTAGGATCGTACCACCAATGGTCGTCCACCCTTGCGCGTTCTGGTGTGACTTCCATTGGTAAGACCTTGTTGTCTTTGAAGTGCAGCTGGAAATGATTTCAGTCATGCTTTCGACACGAAGAGCGACGGCCGCACTTACGTAGTGTTGGGATTCTTGAGGAGAGACTTCGATCCTGGTGAGCCACTAGGACAGAATATCATCAGATCATGAAGATGTGCCTCATCGACCCACCTTGACCATACGTCCCCCAATCTGACCAGGAATGACGATACGGACAGGATATCCGTGATCTGGCTCAAGCGGAAGTCCGTTCATCGCCCACGCTGAAGCATAACGCTAATGTATCATATATTTCTCCTGTACTATGAGCGACGCGACTCACCAATCAGCATACGGTTGTCCTTGCTTCGAGCTTTCGATAGAAGCTGCGACGTTCCATATGGTCCTTGAGGAAGATCATCCGCGCCCTCAAATATGACATGCTTGGCGGTACGACGATGGGGCTTGACATAGTCCAGGATATCAGAAAGATATACGCCCGTCCACAGCGCAGTAGAGACTGTGATAGCATCTGAATCAGTCGCGCAACTCGCTCTCCTATTGAAGATTACTCACCTCCGGCACTCCCCCAACTGAATCCCAACGTCTTCCGGAATATGTTCTGCTCCCTCCTCCGGTTTCCAGCGCAGCAAATAGTCACGGGGAACGTCACAACGGGGAAGAGATCTTTCAGGTCATCGAGCGAGAAAGATACTTCGTTCTCAACGAGGCCGTGGATGTGGATCCGCCAATCTTTGGCTTTCTGCGCATCTACGCGGGGGACAGCGCCGTGATTTCGGACGACGTGCAAGTGGGCAGGAGTGATGAAACCCTATGCTCTGAGTCAGAACGTATGGGAAAGGAAAGCTGATCTCACGCACTCACTGCATCGAAGAGAGGAGCAAGGCGAGCTTCGCTGTTGAAAGGATGCTTGCCGGTAAGACGTAATCGCTGGGGATCGCGCTTCACCCAGTTATCTGGCGTTCTTGCATCCTGAACGGTGCGTGGCAAGGAATGACAGAAATCAGACATCGATGTGGAGTTGAATGGATGGCAGTTGAAACTCACGTTCTCATCTACCACTTTTGGCGTGATGTTCCGAGTCAACGGAACCGATGGTAGGCTCTCGGGCAAAGGATGGCATTGCCTATCCTTATCTTCAAGCGTAGGTGGGATGAAAGGTGAATGGAAAACTGGCTCGCAGGGCGTCGGAGAAGCGCTCAAAGAGGTAGAGGGAGTAGACGATGAGCTTAGCGGTGTGGGAGGGGAAGATGTATCGTTAGAGGTCTCCGAGGAAGAAGGAGAGCAATGTACGTCCATGGTCGTCTTGATACAACCGATCTCGGAGTCGAAGAGACGTCGCGGTGATGGTATCGAAATGCGAGGTATGCTCTTCGGCGTTGAAGCAGAGTAAGAGTTTACCTTGGTGCGAAGCAGACACTGTCTTCCGCCGTTGACCAATCACCTGTGCATTTCAGACCGTGTGTGTGTTAGAGTACCCCACATGTGCTGTGCAGTGCAGCAAATGCTGGAGAGTCGCCGAGAAGATAAGGAGTGATTTTGACGTTTTCCCAGCCCTGGGGGTCCTCTTATCTCTTCACAGCTTTACATTCTGAAGTGACTCATGAACATACTTGTCTATGAACGAGTCGGAAAGGTAAATCAGCTGTCATCATCATAACTAGCACTCGATGAGAGCTCACTCCAGCTCACCATCGAGAGGACAAAATTTCATTGAAAGGCTCAGGGCAGTTTCATTCGTCCGAAAAAATGGTGAGAGTTCTGCAGTTCCCGAACTTTGTAGCAGTATGCCATGCAGAAACATGGGTTCGTTGGGTTCGAAGTGACATGCTGACGTGGCTGGCAAAGGAAACAAGATGCATATGAAATTTTACACAGGCGCTCTGCGATCACTCAACCGTCGTGGCCGCGACGTGACGACCCAATAAAGCAAGTGCTGTGGATGAAGCTCATCCCGAACTCAGTTTCACGTTTTGCCTGTTTGCTATCATCAAGAATGAAAGAGATAACAGAACACAGCAATTTCCGTAGTGTTTTGTGTATTTTGTAGGGGGGTATCCCAATCCCCGGCGCAAAGCTACATGATACAACCAGCAAAAGAATTCGACGTCGGGAACGACCTAAGTTTTCGAGTCATAAGATATTTAGTCAATCATACAGTATATGATATAATCCAACGTAGATCAGCGTTGGTGGTTGGGTAGTCGTATACCGATGATCAACACGTTCACAACAGCGGCGACGACGCCGGAGATCCAGAACGCTTTTCCGAAGGGGGTCGGCTGGAAGCGAAAGATGAGCGCGAAGAACACGCCACCGACGTTACCCATTGCGCCGACAATACCGCTCATAAATCCGTTGGAACCTGGAGAGACGACATGATGAGAAAAGGAGATGAAGATAGTTAAGAGAGAGGGACGTACTGGGATTGCAGTGAGGTACCAAGGAGAAATTCACGCCGTTCGCAATCTCATTTATTATTGCGGTCATCATGAACAAGACGATCACAACGGATACTGAGAGAGTGGTTGTGTATCAGTCTCCACGTCGAACAATAGAGATGAAGAATATATGCTCACGCTCTGGCTTCTTGTGCTTGTCGATGTACACGCCCAAACAGATACTGAAAAGGCCTTGCATGAAGCCACAGGCAATCATGAGGTACTTCTTTCCTCGGATGCCGTACTGCTTGTAGATGATGTCACCGAAGTATCCGCCGAGAGGACGAGTGAAGACGTTCATAAGACCATATATCGAGGCAATGTAGCCAGCTTTGGTCTGCCCGAAGGAGGGAGATTTGAACAGGCCAAACAAGACGTTGGCGAGGTTGGCGTCGATGGCGAGTTCGTAGCCGAAAGTCGCTGTGGGATAGCAATAAGTTGAGTGAAGCGAAGCGACAACAAAGACATACTGAGATAGGCAAGACTGGGGAGCCAGGTGAGTGGATTCTTCACTATGTCCCATGTCAAGGCCCACGTGAGTTTCTCGTTGATAGCGACGTCCAGCTGTGATGTCACATCTATGAACAAACGTACAACGTCAGCCATCAAGCGTAGTGCCGACGTCGTGGGTACCTGACTTACCGGACTCATCCTCGATAACATCTTGCACCTTGACCTCAAATCGCTTCGTCTCACGCGATTGATCAATGGCAGACCGTGACGCCGCCGTTGCACTGTCAGTCTTCTTGATAGCATCGTGATCCGTCTCGTCAGCGCCGACGGGCACGACAGATGTCTCCGTCTCCGCCTGCTTCTCCGCGTCGGTGGACGGATGAGCAATAGGGCTGCCGGAGGGGTTGAACTCGATGTGGGCGGCGGGAACATCGTGACGTTTGGACCATGGACCATTGGGGTGGTCCGTGCCGAAGATCATGATCGCGGCGGCGACGAAGAGCAAAATGGGAACGGGGACAATCACGAAGGACGCTATGTGAAGGCATATCTTAAGTAGGTGGTCTGTGAGAGTGGTATGACGGCGTACCTCTCCATGCAGAGTGTATACTGAGCCCATCGCGGATGAGCTGGTTGTACAACGCGATCATGATGATGAATGTGAATCCGCCTCCTGCGTTACCCCACCCTCCGACCAGCGCGTTCGCGCGTCCCACAATATTCTTGTCGTAGAATACAGTTGTCCAGGCTTGACATGGGACGAAAGTTCCTCCGAGGATACCTGCGATAGGAGAAGTGAATATGTGGACCAGCGTAGAGAGGGGGAGGGAACGAACCAATGAAGAAACGAATGGTATACAGCCCTCCTGCGGAACTGACCGTACCCGCTAGACCTGAGGGAATGGCGCCGATGACAAGGAGACCTGCCATGACCTTTCGAGGTCCATAATCTAGTGTAGGGGTTTCGTCGGCGGGGGATAGCGAATATATAAGGAGTAACGTACCATCAACAAGAGGACCAACTACGATACGCACAATAAGGGTTGCGCAGAGAGATACAATATTCGAATTACCTGAGTGGCATAGATATATGATAAGTCATTGTTCCGAGCGAGAATATGGGGAGGGGGAAAGTGTATCGACACACGACGTAGGTGCTTTAAGTAGTGAACAGAGTATGTCGTACCAACTTGGGCCGTCGTCAGTTTGAGATCCGTTTTGACGGCAGAGGGGATAAGCGGAGAGAAGGCGAACCACGATAAGCTGTGTGAAAATGCAAAAGGTAAACCGGTAAACATATGACAGGAGGAGATCGAGAGATAGAAGAAGATACGATACATCCCAAAGCTCAGCGGCCAAATGACAAGCCGAAAATGGCGTGGTGAAACAAAAAAAAAGAAAGGATGTACGCACAAGGCCGACCAGAATCCCAACCAAGACCTGTGGAACAGAAGACTCTATGTCAGTGTTTGGTTCTTCGCTCAATTGCGTTTCGAAACTCCTGAAAAACGACACACGATAACGCACTGAAAAAGACGTACAAGTGAAAGTTCCTAGAGTACTGCGAGCCCAAGTTCAGAATGGGCAGCGTCTTGCATTTGCGGTTGACAGTGTTGACTCTGACGGTCGTCAGACGCTGCCACAAGCTAAGTGTTTGCTCGTGCTGCATCATAACTGACATGTCGCCATCGTGTTCAGTGGTATACGGGGCAGTAGTTGGGGAAGACATGACGCTGATCTGATGACAGAGTGGGCTGCAGAGAGCTGAAGATCTCCTATATATGAACCTGAGAGGAATGCAGGTAATATGGGCGAAAGAAGCAGATGGAAACGAGCGATGACTAGTTCAAATATTACGCACCTCATACCGCACGATCGAATCTGAGCGTCCTTTCAAACGCCAGGGTGGAAGGCCACGAATAGATAGCAGTGTTGCGAGAAAATCAAGTTCCCACAGAATGCCTTGCGGTGGGTTTCGGTGCTTGTCACCGCGGGTTGCGATAAGACGTTGTGGCAGATACGACATGCAGAGTGCTGCTTCTGAGACACTGAATATTGTAAACCAAGAACGGAGGCTGCAGACATCCACTGAGATGTTGGTTTACCTCCGTGGGTTTTCAAGTTGCTGCTGTCCGTGGCCTGCGTATCATGCCGGCAAAAATGAGATCTCCTGAACTGTGAAGGTCTTGAGCCATAATATTTGTACTCGAAGTGACCAGGGATGATGTGACGTGTACTAATCAACGATGAAGGTGGAACGTTGAACTTGGAGTCTTGGACAAGGGGCGCCCAGTAGAGCTGGCGAAGACATCGACCTGTCAAGATTAGATGGATCAGATCGTCTCTGGCTCATTGCTCTCAATCTCACTCTTATTCAACGTTCTCGTTCTCGTTCGCCATCGCTTTACATCCCCTCGCCATGATCCCCCCCATCGAGATTGACGGCATCAGCTACGAAGTCCTCTCCTATAATGAAACAATAGGTGCATGACGATCTCTGCGGCAAGATGATTGGTTTGCACAAGCCAAGCAACACTTCGTCGCTGCAGAACCACAGGTCGTCAAATAAATGTGTGGAGCAGGGGAAGAAAACAGGTAGAAGGAACCAAAAGGTACGCATATTAATTGATACCCCTCTATTATGCTCGCTGATGGGGACATAACGTCTTCAGTCATCTGCACTGAACATTCCTCGACAACCAGACACTTCGACCGCCAATTTGACGAGGATCTCAAGCATGCTCAGCCTGATAAGAGGGCAGTTGACAGTTGGTCGTGGCTTCTATTGGGACGAACCCAAAGGAGCTCGATCGAGAGGTGGACGCAATGAGAGGGGCTTATGTTGCGAATAAGGAGATCGAGTTGCCGAATTCGTGGGTCAGGAGGGAAGAAGGTTGTTACGTTCAAGAGTTTGGGTACGTGCTGCTTTCCAGGAGCGTTGTATTCGCCAACTGACTGTGAGTCTATAGAAAGAAACCTGCGACATACTCGCGACGGTTCACCAGAAGGTTGGACAGAAAGTTGGACACATATTGAACACTTTGGCTCATGCATGATGTCCACGTTTACCGGTACTGCGGTGCGTCCACTTTACGGCGCAGCGGTAGTGTCCGGCTGTCGTGTACATCTTGTGTAGATCTCCATGTCTTCACTTCCAATCACTTCATCTGGAACTAGAAACGTTTAGTATATACCTTTTTTACTGTATTCACTTTGAAATGAGCCATGAAATTTCGAGATTATGTATGACAATACCCGGACCGGTGCTCCTCCCGCTGCAATTTCTAACTTTTCAATCTTTCGCACTTGCTTTTGCATGTCATCCTGCGAGACGAAGTTCACCAAGCCTTCACCATAATATCTATCTATCTCACTCACAAGCTACTTTACATTCATTATACAACTATATCCACGCGATGGCCAACCCGGCGAATTTTGACCGAGTTCTGAAGAGAATGCACCAAAATCCGAAAAGTGTAAGTCAGTTGTTATATCATGGCTTGCTGCTCAGTACCAGTACTAATAAAGATGGACTTGGTTACAGGTTCTCGAGGCTGCAATACGAGGCTCGCCAGACGAGATCACCGTCCTCGGTAACACTTGGGCAGACAAGCCCGGCCTCATCTCTCCCTCCGATGCAATGGACGTCTGGCTGTACCATCTCACATCCGCACGTGTACCCTCCGACATCAAAAACGACGTCTTCTGCAGCACAGCGAACTGTGCTTTCGCGTCCATCCTCGGTATGAGCAAAATGGGACTTTTCTTCGGGTCTCATCCTGGCTTGGTGAAGAGGATAGTCGACGGCTGGCCGGGGATGTATCAATGAACAGTCTACTTGATGGCTGCGCGGGTTGAGTGCTTAGAGCTGAGTGATGCACGACGGAGGAGGACGCTAGATGTGATCACGATGTGCTGGTTCACCATGGCACAGAACGAGGTCCTCCGGGGACTGATCATGAAGACCCCGGCTGCGCTGGAGATCGCGACACGTCTCTGGCTCGAGGAAGGGAAGGGGCCCGTTCCATCCAACGTCACCATTCCGGCTGCGTCGTGCATTCTGTGGAACTTGCTGAAGCTCGCGAAGGCGCCAGAGTTGGATAGGATGCTGAAGGCGGCGGGAGGCAAGGCGCGTGAGGTTGCGAAGCTGAGTCTGACGCGTCTGAAGGATGTGTTGAAAGCACCACAGCTCAGCTCGACGCACCTTATGATGCACCTTGATTTCCTCAATTCCGTCTCTCGTGTCCCATCACATCCCATTCGCAGGGCACCGTTCGGTGCCAATGTCATTTGGATCGTCACAGGTGCACTGGTCAAGCTCTCGGTGCTCGTTAATACGTCTCCGGATCTTGGATTCTTGGACGCGATGGTGGCTGGTTTCGGGTACCTGAGCAACTGTCTAGAATCGACGGACGGATTCACTTGGGTCTCTCAAGCCATCGGCGCAGGTCTCCTCCCAGCCTACTGCGACTGCTCCCCAAAGTTCTATATGGTGCACGGAGAGGACCTGGAAATGATCACCGACGTGGTGAACAAGATTCTGCCCAAGTATCTAGTTTATAGATCTGTCATTGACGCGGTGGACGCGTCCATGCGGAAGTTAACAAAAGCTCAAGAGGACAGGGTGAGGTTGAGCATGGCAAAGAAGGGATGGGAAGAATTTTACCATATGGCGCATGAGAAGGAACTGATCGCGATCCACTCAGAGGTGACGAAGGGTATGCACATGACATGTGACAATATCAAAGTAAGCAAACGTTTAAGATACGATCTATACTGTATGCACATCTCGTGTTCGGCAGTGTCAGAAGGTCAAGAGGAAGGAAGAAGTACGAAGGTGCTCTGCTTGTCTGAATACATTTTACTGCTCAAAGGTGAGCTATTTCCGTTATCTTGGTGTTCTTTATTGAACAGTTTCGCAGGAATGTCAAGCTGTCGCGTGGAAGGAAGGTGACCACAGGACGATGTGTAAGCTGAAGGAGCGCGAGCGCATGGGCAAGTACGTTTGCCTTTGAAGCTCGTCTTTCTCTGACACGTATATCCTGCAGAAGGGAAATCCGAGTCTATCAGCAAAAGGGATGCCGCGTTCTTTCACGTCCTCTCCATGCGTGACGCAGGTAAGAAACGACAGCAGTTTCGCAAACTCATCAAAGCCAATTTCCCATCCGCTGCCCTCCACGATACGGTCGTATGCATGGACTACACCGTTCTTCCCGCGAAGTCCAGTGTGCGGCTCCTGAAAGACTACAACACGGGCCATACCATGGGCTCGGATAATGCAGAGGCTCGGAACGACGCGTTAGTGGAAAAGGTGCAGACACACCCGGACCGGTTCACGCTTATCGAGAGCAAGATCGCGTGTGGACAAGGTCATCAGTGCGTGCTGACGTTGGCAACGGGCCAGTTTTGGACGAGGGAATCAATGCTGGGGCCGGTGGACGACTTGTCGGGCGACGATGCGGAGCTGGGACATGAAGATATGGATCATATCGACTTCATGAAAGTGCAAATGATGCTAGATTCCTTCAAAGATAAGCATGAGGGTGAACGTCGGGCCCGGGTTTGAGTCTTGACTTTAAGCTTTTCTATGTGAATAGACTTATGATCTACTGATTATGAGACACTCAGGACGAATCCTATAATGAACGCTGTGGCCTCTGAAGTGCTGAGAAGGAACGACCTCGGCCCGATTGCTTATTTGCATGTGTTGTGCGACAGCCTCTACAGGCCTACTACTATTTGCGCCATGCGGGAGTCAGAATACTTAGGGGCGACTGCGAACTTCCGAGGGCCCCTGACTTTGATCACCGTTCCCGATGACATATCTAACATGGAAACATTATTGGCAGCAATTCCCTGGAAGCAACATTGTACCACCATCAGCATGACATCCAGTGAAATTTCTGTGTTCTTTCTCGTTGTTGCGGCTTCGTTCGTCTCTGTGACTGCTGTTGGATTGTTCCTTGCGCTTCGTCGCAAGACCCCTTTTCCACCTGGGCCTAAAGGACTCCCGATTATAGGAAACGCGCTTGAAGTCCCCATGGAATATCAGTGGTTGTATTTCTCCAAGCTCAAACAACAATTTGGTGCGTCTTTTCAGAACCCTCTTTGCATTTGCAAGACTGATAACACGTCGTTTAGGGGACCTGACCACATTCTCAATTCTTGGCATGCGCGTGGTCGTCGTTAATACCCGTAAAGACGTGCTCGAACTCACCGTCAAAAGAAGCGACACCTACTTTGAACGGCCCCACCTTTATAGCTTTGACATGGTGGGATGGGGCCAGGGAACTGCGCTCCTGAACAGTTACCCTTGGAAGGACCATCGCCGATACGCTACTCGGCTGTTCGGGACCCGTCAACTCATGCAGAGGTTCTATGGCGTGGAAATGTTGGAGGCCAGAAACTTCGTGAGGAATTTTCTGCGGGATCCTGATGAGTTGGAACATCATATTAGATAGTACGTATCTTTCTACTCTGATGGCGTAACGACTCACGGGCGTCGCAGTCTGTCGGGAGCCGTCATCTTGAAGATCACCTACGGCTATACCACACAAGAAGGTCGCGACCCTTTATTGACAAGGTAGACGAGTGTATGACCGCAGTTCTCGGATCTGCTCAGACTAGGTAATTTCCCTGTGGACTTTCTTCCTTCGTTGCGATTCCTTCCAGCTTGGTTTCTGCCGATGGGTTGGAAGAAGACGCCGGAACACTACCGCAAAACAGCAGACGAAGTGATCACAGTGCCTTACAACCTCGTGAAGGAGCACATGGTGAGCTTCTGTCGGATGGTCTAGATTTGTGATCAGAACTGACGTATCGTCCGAAACAGAAAGCAGGAACTGCTGTCCCATGTTACCTCTCGGACATTTTGGAGGACGCAAATATATCTCCCGAGGAGGAGGATGCTCTCAAATACAGCTCCGCTTCCGTATACGCTGGTATGTTAGGATAAATATGCTGCTTCTCGTCAAGATCCATATTTTCATCCTGAATACAGCTGGAGCCGATACCGTATGTCTGAACGAACTCGTCTGAAAGTAGTATCGTCTGACCATCATTTCACCCGCAGAGCGTCTCACAAATACACGGCTTCTTCCTCATTATGATGTTGGAACCGGACGTACAGCGCAAGGCGCAGGCAGAGATTGATGCCGTCATTGGACAGGACAGGCTTCCTAACTTCACTGATCGTGACCACTTACCCTACATCGACGCCGTCGAAGGAAGTAATGAGATTCCACACTATTTTACCGAGCGGTACGTTACACTGTTCATGCGACATCTTGGCACGATTGATGTTATTATGTTGACAGGGGGCCCTCGTCGAGCCATGAAGGACGACGTGCTTCGGGGTTACTTCATTCCTGAGCACTCGCTGATCCTTTTGAATGCGTGGTAAGCTTGCTTTGAGTCTGTCAATGCAACATATAGCTGACTGAACGTATCGTTGCAAAATTCAAGGGGGATATGCCATGACCCGGAAATCTATAGCCAGCCATTTGTTTTCAACCCTGACAGATTCTTGGGCGATAATCCGGAATTGAATCCCCGGTTGTCTTCGGATTTGGACGGAGGTATGTCGTTAAGCTCAATCCTTGTACTGTCAGTTCTCGCTGACACTCCATACGTAGAATTTGTCCAGGTAAAATTGCTCGTGTCTTCGTTCCGATGATGCCATAACAACCGTCACATTGGCAGGTCAACAAATGGCGGAAGCTACAATTTGGCTCTCGAGTGTCTTGGCTCTCGCACTTTTTGACATCAAGCCTATCAAAGACAGTCCGACTGAGTTCTCGTTCTCGGAGGGTGGGTCGTTCACGGGTGGCCCTATCTCGTACGTCCCAATTCTATTGTTCTGTTCTGCATATCCATACTCAATTTCGCACGCGTAGACGACCCTCACCTTTCACATCCAAGATCACGCCGAGATCCTCGAGAGCAGAAGCATTGATTCGTCTCATCGATGAGGAGGTTGTGTAGAAGACTTTCATCACAGGAGACCTCGCAATAATCCCATGGAATATATGTTGTTGACGTGGACGAGCTGTTTGCTTGGCAGGGGTTTGAGCACAGATTGACTGCCGTCCATGCAGTTGCTAGACTGTGCTAGTGGTGCAGGTACAATCTCATCTCCGCACGTCTACATTTCACACACGTGGACACCACTGTATTGGACGACAGGCGACGACCACATTGTCGTGTAGACAGAGCGATGGACAGATGCGATGCACCGCATGTCCAGCCTATAGCTGCGGCAGATCCTCTCAACATGGAGTGCGACTGTCCAGTCCTGAGAAGGTACAGGGTCTCACTTCAATCTCCGTCCGAGTCCTGTGCACTGCATGAAACGTGACGAAGATGATCCTGAAGGATGCCAGCACCGTCGTGACAGTCGAGAACATGTTGTATTTCAATCAGAAGCAAGAATCTACTGGCAACCTTGTGAGAACTCTGTCGTCAAAGATTATGTCAAGGTGTTAGTTATTTCATCGCAATTTCGAGCAATTGTTAGCGCTACCATGCACAGCATCGTTTCAATGGTAACGCTACTGTATATACAAGTGAAGTCGATTTCGTGGAGAAAGTCATAACAAGGGCTACGAGAAACCCGCAATCAGCGCATGTTGTTGTAACACACGAGGTAGATGGAGACGAGCGTTGAGTATAAAGAAGACGCTCATCGATCGTCTCTTCCTCTCAAACCACGTTCACAATCACACACACATTTCTCCGTTCCCGACGTTCCCGACTGTTTCATCTTCCAAAGCTTTCATTGCGGTTCAGTATCGCTAGGACATACAATGAGCAACGCGCTTCCACCGACACCCACTTCTCCTGGACTCAGTGTTCGTCGCAAGGGTCTCAAAACTCATCCGACTCTCCCACTTTCCGCTTTCACACCTCCGAGTACTGGAACCGGAGAGCAGTTCCCCTTGCCTCCCGACCCTAGCACAATCCACCCAACGAATGTGATTGATGCGCACGTTATCGCACCCTCTGGCGATCTCAGCGACTGGTTTGCTCAGGTCGATGAGGCTTTGAAGGGGAAGATCGGAGGGGCGGTTTTGTCGTTACATGGCGCAGAACCATCTGCAATTGATGATTTGCTTGCAAAGTATGTTCTTGTCTCCTTGATCGTTCGATCCATGAAGTTCTGAACTTGCCATTTCAGGGTTGCCACATCGCAGACACCCATCCATGCTGTACTGGTCCCATTCTCCCTAGAAGACGGAATTCCTGCGAACCCACCGAAATACCTCTCTGATGCTACCCGGAATCCCTTGATTGTCCTGTCCGCAAGTTTCACAAAGAACACACCTGCTGTTGCTGAGGCGCTTAAATGGGCTTTGGACAACGGATTCTCGGTCGACATTGACGTGCAGACCAATCTCAAGGACAGCGAGAGCGAATGGGAGGCATTAGAGGAATTGTTCGGCAAAGCTATGCCTCATGAGACCGAGGATGCACCCAAGCCCAAAGGCAAAGTCGTTCTCAGTATGTCCTTTGTCTCCTCTTCATTATTTGTCCTCAATGTTTTTCCAGCGAACCTGCTCCCCCCTCCCGATGATCTCCACCTTCCCATCGTGAAGCTCCTTACGCACTCGACGTACCAGGCGTACCAGTCACACTGTGCGGCGTTATCACTTTACTCCAACGTCTACGTCAAGTTCATTCCTCCGTCCTGGGGCTCTCCCACTCCCCCGACCCCCGCGCCCACTGTCACAGAGACACCAGCCGAATCGGAATATGAGATCAGGGATACGAACGAGAAGAGGGAGTGGAAGCGGAGGATCAAGATGTACAGTACGTTACCCTCGCCGTCATTGATCTGTCGCGAACAGCCAGGACTGATTTTGGTTGTCGTTGTCTCGCAGTCGGACCTTGCCTTGAAGCCTTTGGCTACTCCCGCATCATTTACGGATCATCGCCTTCGCCCTTTTCTCACAGCAAATCCAACGCGGCAGATTGGTACGAGCTTGCACGCGAATCATTCGCAGAGCTCGGCACTGAGCAAGAAGGTGTTGATGCCGTCTTCTATGGCAACGCTAAGCTCGTGTACAGCTCTGAGTCGTCATAGTCGCAGCGTCAGATTGTTGTTTTTATGCTTAGATCCTAAGAGGATGGGGAGATTGTTGAAGGATTTGGAAATAGTCGTCTCGATATACAAGACAGAGAAAATGTAGATCTTATCCATATGTTGTAGAATGATTTTGTACGTACGTATTCATATTATGTGCCCGTTTTATTTATTCGTTGTCGCTGTTCGCGACCTTGTAAAGTGGTTCGTTCAGCCTGAACGAGAGAGAGAAAGAGAGAACTGATAAGAGATGGTCCCGATCTGGAAAGTACAAAACAAAAGAGGAAATGCTCTTTCCCGTTCGGGCCACTTCCACAGGCTGACTGCCAGGGCAAACTTCAGAGTATAACGCTCAGATCCTCAATGTTATCACAGTCTGACACTTCTGATGTAGGAATTACATGCGCTGAGGCGTTTGGAACAGCAGAAGGGGGGATCGCGTTGCTGCAAATGCATACCGTACGACTACAGAACGTGAGCGACTAAAATACAAAAACATACAAATCAAATAGAGATAAGATCAAAATAGACGGGAAGTGTCTACAATCGCACATTCGTCGGGAACCCAAATATTACATCTGACGCTTTCACGAGGGCCATGTATGCTTCAGAGTTGTCCATCTCATCGCAACGATACACTTCCTGCACCGAAATCGTCACGATCCTTCTCAACGAAATGTATCACAAGGACCCTCATGTCGTTGACGAATCTCTAGAGATTTTATCTAGCGTGGACACGTTGAGAAGGTGAGTACTGATTTCCTCGCTTGCACTATTTGTATTGTGAGATCACCTTCGCACCAAAGTGCTTATTCCGGACCTGATCTGGAAGATAGACAATGCTTCCACATCGTCCAAGGTACTAGGTCTATCATCCTCTTTCTCCGATCTCCTCGTCCTGTCCGCTAACGACATTTAGAGTGGGACACTATCGAAGACCACCACGCATTTATGTCTAACAAGGCAACTTACGCTGCCCTGTATGCAGCCGTGAACCGATACATGACGGAGTTGTCTATGGTGCACGTGTATTTCGTGCAGGATCCTCGTCCTGCATTTCTTGCGCCTGTGACAGAGATCATAGACTGGACTATACGGCCCGGGGGACTCGGAGGCGAGGATAACTTTGACGAGCCGAAAGTGGTTCGCCAGCTTGTCCAACGTCTGGTCGAGGCTCTCAATGCAAGCCAGGGGGCGCTGAGCAGTGGCACGACGCAGGCTGCATATGGTACTTGCGTGGAGGATCAGAGCGTGGTGGTCGCGTGTGGGTGGGACAGCCTGGAGGTGAGTTAGCTCAATCGAAAAAGGTACACGCGTCCCCTGAAAGAGTCATTCCCGGATAGGCTCGAGAACGAATGAAGACGGATTCCGGGGAAGTGAACGCTATTTGGATGAGTTTGCAGAAAGTGGGGAAGAAGCATTCTAGGTGTGTTACGTTGAAGCCATTCAAGTCGTGAACTGCGAAGGCCTAGATGTTTGTGTCTACGAATACACACGAAGGTGACGTGTCGTAGAAATGAGTGCTTTATTCCTTGTCTCTCTAATGACATGGGTTGGGACTTTATCCACTTTGTCATGACCCATCTTTCGACCGTAGTCTGTGCCAATTTGGAAATTGCATTCCAAACAGGGAAGGACGCTGGAAGCCCTGTTCAGTGTTCAGCCGTGATATGTTCACCACATTAGATATGTAACTGGAGAGAAGGATAATCTCGCCGACGACAACATGTTTCTAGTGTTCAGTATCCAGCATCCTCTTCCTCTTCACTCGGGGACCAGCCTTCTCAAGATCCCATTGTGATTCGAGGCCCTCGGGGCTCCGACATCAGCCGCCCGGTATCTTTTTATGCTTAGAGTCTATTAGTTGAAGTTAGAGGTTGTTTACTCTTTTCATTCGGGTTGAAAGGTCCCCGAATGGCCCCGAACAGCTCTGAACACACATGATAACCACTATAGTCTGCTACTATGGCTTACCGTGCCGATCTGACTTCAGTACAAGATCCAGTACGCTCTTTTGCCATTGACAGGTCTGATAGGCCCATCTAGAGTTTCCCCACAACCTTCCGTCATTCGGCGAGACGATCCAGCCCTCGCGCAAATGCGTTTATTGGTAGGCTTTTGAAGGTCTGGATTCTCCAAGGATCCTCTATGACAAGTTCGTCATTTGTTTCCATGTCTGCCATCCCTCGTCAATGAACAGCCTTCTCGCCATTCGGCTACCTCCTCCATGTCTTGTCAGCTCCTCTCCGGGGATTCACCCGGCCCTCATCGACAGCCCAGAGCGTCGTGAACAGTACTCTGAACCTAGCCGTCCAGTGCAACTCTGGATCTTACCTCTAGCCTGGTCTTGCCTGCGCACCGTAGCGTTTCGCCTCGGTCTCGACGATGTGCTGTGGAGTATCCACCGGTTCCGTCGCCCGTAATGACATTTTACTCGTCGTCCTGCCCAGGTATAAGACAGGGATATGTTTGAACGCAAAGCTCCACAGATCATACCTGTATAGTCCCGCCAACTGCTCTGGAATCAATATCTGACTCTCCTCCATCCACTCTAAACCACCATATCAGTCATGACATCCATACATCCCCATAGCTTGATTGAAGCCTCAAGCCATTCCGCTGCTCTTATGGAGCTTCTCGAGGTCAATCCCGAATGTACCCGCACCTTCATCGGTGTGTTTTTAAAGTTTGGTCTCCTGTGAACAAGTTCCTGAACGTGTTCTCTGCTTGTAGAGTACATTGTCAATCGTGTCATAGAGACCGCTCGCCTTGCGCTTGATAAAGACGCGTCCACTTCCAGGGGTCGTTCATCATCTCGTCAAGGAGGACCGGAGAACTTGACGAAATTCGTGCTCCGAGCTCTCTATATGTCCGACACCCAAGTCCCAGTACTCCTCGTCGCTCTCGTTTACATTGAGAGAGCAAAACCCTATCTGCACATCTCACAAGAGTGGTGGGCACACGAGCGAGTGTTCCTGGGAGCCCTCATCTGCGCACACAAAGTAAGTACCAATCCCCGCATTCTTCAGTAACTCGCCGTTGACCTGCTTCTCATTCAGTATGTAAATGATGTCACCATCAAAAACCCACATTGGTCCATATGCAGTGGTATCTTCAGCTCTAGGGACGTTGGACGGGTCGAGCGCGAGTTCCTCCAAGTCTTAGACTACAAGCTTGGAATCACAGAATCCGACATTCTGGTCCACTACGCGCCCATCATGGCACTCACCGCCCCAGAACGATCCCATTCCGCTCGCGCTCAGACCCCCATATGCCCTGAGGCTCCCATATCTCATTGGGACGCTGAGACAGACTCCAGCGACGACGACGATGGGTCGTCTTCTGCTTCATCATGCGCGTCGTCCTCATCACCAAACACACCTGCTGACGTTCAAATGGAAGCGTCCAACTCATACGTCAACATCCCCAGCCACCCTCATTTGCCCCTTCCGTGCTGCCCACCCGAAGCCGATCCACGGGAACCCGCTGCATCCCGTCGGAAGACCTATCACCCTCTGTCTGCGGCGCTGAAGCTCCTGCACGCTTTCCCCATGCACCATGCACCGTCACACCGTGTTGAGCTGCCAGTGAACGCATCGGCTGCGCCGCCAACGGCAGTGTGCCTGGCTACTCCCCTATCTCCAATGGCTCTGGAGTCGTCACCGGCTTTAGAGTCCCATCATGACATCCTAGTGACGGCACGATTTGAGCGAGCGTTCTGTTAGGGTGGAGGAGTCATTCAGTTGGCGGTTGAATTCGTACAAGGTTCGGAGTTCATGATACCACAATATTCAAGTGATACCTTAAACGCTTGTAGACATTTATTATCCTGCATTGTACTAGCCCTTATATTGTTAGCCTATCAAAAGTTTATGAGACACCTGGAACGAGTTTAGTGAGAACAGTACAGCCAGCCTCATTCTGACAAGGCAATGTACGTCCTAGATTCTTCGCGATGGGGCCTAAAGATTATCTAACGTTTAGAGTATGCCGACATTCTCGGACGGAAGTGCACTCACCGGTAGGACCCGAAGCGAAGAGACACGCTTCCGGGGAATCACAGAATTGCCCGTGCTCCCCTACAGGATATTGTTCGTCTCCCCACATGCCTTGGAAGTCCAACCAACCGGTTCCTTCATCATCAAACGACTCCTCCAGTGCACCAACGTTACGCCCACCAGCGATGCTAAACGCCTGCGTGGCATTATCGAACCAGTATCCTCTGAAGTTGAGGGTGACATCCCACAGAGCGCCACTATCCGTGCGGTCGTCTAGTGTATTGTTGGTCCCGTGCAAATGGTCTCCTGGGGTAGCGTAGTTGGCGTGCGAGCCGCCGGCAATGAACGTCGTCGCGCGGCCACGAGTAAGAGTCGTGATATTGTACTGGATGGCTTCGCCTGAAGCGTGAGCAGAGATGTAGAGGACGGAAGGAGCTCCGTCCACGAAGCGGACCATGGAATGCTCCCAGTCTCCGATGTGGCTGCCTGGAGGATGACCAGGTCCCTGTGCATGTTAAATGTCAGATCGGTGGCGATAAGGAGGTATGAGGAAGACGCACATTGTTTCCCTCGTCAAAAGAATAGAAGTAAAAATAGAACGCATCCACGATGCCCCCACTCTTCTCTACCGCGATGATCGTGACAGGAGCGACGGTGTATCCGATTTCGTTGGGCTTGTTGAAGGTAGAGTTCATCCATGCAGGTGAATCCTCCACGGGATCTTTCGACGTCAGAAAGACATCGGCTCCTAAGTGACCAATGGTCTGGAACGTCACTGAGTTGGCGATCCTGGTGAAGTTGATCTCTGGGACGACATGGGTGAGGTGGGCGGAGATATCGGCGGGCATGGCTTGTTCTTGAGACCATAGATGGGAGATCGGTGCGAAATTAAGCGCATAGTCCGGTAAAGGTTTGGCTTCAACCTGGACAAAAAGCAGAGAAATACAGGAGATGGACACCAGGGAGGAGAATGTATGATGCATCGTAGCGACACGAGCACCTGAAGAGGTCGACTTTGCGAAGTGGTCCTGGTGTTTCTTGGTGTATTGCAATCTATTTAAGAGAACCAACAATGCACACGCGTGCTTCCTTGTCATTCCACAATACCGTCGGAAATAGGAGACAAATGTGACCATCGAATCCAAAGGGGAGTCGCGAACGTGCCACAGGTTTTCCACGCAGACAATTCCGGCTATGAAGTGGAGAACTCTCAATTGCAACCCGCAGGGTCATGTTCATGTGTTGCAGAAGCTTTACGACGTGACGAAACCCACAGCCTTCAGTTAATAAATGTGTCTGAAAAAAATGCAGAAGGACACATGCTTGTATGTCTTGTTGAAACCAGTCAGAAAAATCGACAGGATACTACATGATGTTAAACGCACCGCAGAAGCCGCATATTGCCGTCAATGTTAAACATCGTTGGCTTTTCAATGCAACATGAAATCGCCAATTTGAAGCTTGAAGGCCAACGCCCAATTAGATGAAGTGGAAGTTGATTTTGACCACCTGGAGGCTGGAGGCTACGTCGCTCTGGTGCAACCGTCGTCAACTTGTGATATTACGCGACCGTGACACCACGCGTCGGTATCACAGACTGTGACGGAAAGGCGCTTAGATTTTTATGCTCTCTTCCTCGTCGTTCGGAATCTCTGAAATTTCAACGTTGTGTGGCGTCTACGTCGTCCGGAACTGCTTGCTGTACTCGGGATATTCTTTGTCACCGCATATTTTGGTACCAACGACTTAGGAAATCGCACCTGTTGATGTCCGACGACTCTTACTTCGACGATGATTTTGTATTGGATGACAGCCTCATCGCGGTTTTAGATGCTGAGGAGGAGAGATTCCAGACGACACAGGCCCCGCCTACCAAACGAGGTCCTGCTCGAAGTAACCCGCCACCACCCAAGAAGCAGAAGACACACCACAACCAGCCCTCAGGTTCAGTGGACGAGTACGGAGACTTACCAGAGATATCTATTCAAGGAGATGGTACCTATGGCGTTGCGGCTGTAGCTGGCAGCTCTAAACTCGTCAATGCCAACTCTAATGACCGTCCTGCTATCCCGTCATCCAGAGCGCCAGTCAAGCCGGTGTCTGCAGGGCCATCGGCCAGTACCTCAGCATCCGTCAGGAGGCAGCAGAATCCTAGTCGAGTCGTCTCCGAACAACACGGCGCACAAAGAACGCAACTACCTGCACCTACGTCGAGTGGATCCACATCTCATAAGCCACCGCCGCTACAACCACCTCCGAAGCCTCGATCGTCGAATGCACAGCAAGCCTATCATGTTCCTAGTCAGGGCCGAGTGGAGCAGAGGACAGATTTGAGCGAGCTGCGAGATCGAGTTGATAATGTGCGTACCTCTCGGCACTTCACATCTATATGCATCTTGAGTATCGGTTTCTACAGCCGCGTCCCCCTTCGAGGAGAACTTCAGGAGGGGAATCATCTGTGCAGAAAGGGTTAGGCAACGCAGTCTCGACCAGTTCCAACACAATGGGCGGGTATCCTGTCTCCCAACGCTTCGCGGCAAGTCAGTCACGTTCGACAATGGATGTACAGGAGAAGGCAGAACAAACTCTTCGGACAGAGTTGAACATTCTGCGGACTCAGATGGAAGAGGTAGGAGATCTCGTCAAATTAGTGACGAAGGGTGGCACTAATATGTGATTGCAGCTGAACAGGAAGCAAACTGAGGATCAAGCAGCACTGAAGCAAGCTCGTGATGCTCGCTTTGCCAAGGATGGAGAAGTCAGCATATTGCGGAACAACATCGAGAAGGTGTGCTCAACGCTACATATTGCTCATGGCTTCTTATCATTTTCGCAGATCAATCATCAGCATGCCGCCGAGTTGGCTAAGCTCACTGCAGCGAAAGAGATCGCTGAATCCATGCAGGCTCAATTACGACAGCAAATGAGGGAAGAGATTGACCGGGTTAAGACGCAATACGCTTTCAGGGTATATTATTACTTTTGTTTACCACAATTCTGTAATACTCAATATGCACGCAGCAACACGAAATGGAGGCAGCTGTTCGTAGGACTCCACTTGCCTTGCGCGGAAGTAAGATCAATGGACAAAGTACGATATCCTCGCCTACAGCATCCTCGCAGATGAGGCAATGGAATGCGGGACCATCCGCTATTACGCAGACGCCTCGCAAACCCAGATTTGCACCGGACAGTCCCAAAGCGCAACGTATTCGAAATGTCGCTGCCCATGAGAAATTCGTCGGTCTGCCGGGCTTCCAAAGCGGGTTCGATTCAACGCCGCTCAAGAACAAGGGGAAAGGGAAAGAACGCGCCCGCGAGCTTCCGGCCGACGACGTCTTTCTTCGACCTGCGCCAGTCCTCGTGTCGCCTCCGAGCAGCCCCCCGAGAGCTTCAGCCGACTCTCGCGGTAGTGGTGATGTCGCCATGGTCGATGCCGTGCCATTCCCCTCAGCCGACTTGCAGAAACCTCCTGGCTTGTCGATTCCGCCGGCATCAAATCAGAATGCAGACGTTGAGATGAGTGATACCGAAAAGACCAAAGGCGAGTCAATTCAAGAGAGCCTTACCGTCGTCGAGCCTCCCGACTGGAAAGAAGAAGTAAGTGTCCCAAACACGTCCCAAATAATTCGGTTGACTGACGAAATGCAGCTACAACACATCATATTCACGCATCATCCGCGTTCAAGGCCGTCTCAACTCACTTTCCATCTTGCGATCAACACATCTATTCCTGCTTCAGATTTAGACCAGACTGTCGTGTTTACAGCTTCCTCTAGACGTCTGCTAGAGGCATTGGGTGCATCATCCTCGTTAATCGACTGGAACGCTCATCTCAGAGTCATCTCAACTTCCCTTATCTCAATGGCTCATGCTCTAGCTCTCTCAAACTCAGTAAGTGCTGACATCGCGTTCTCACTCTCTGTTCTCACTCGTTCTCACCAGATCATTGCCGTTACTGCTCTCCTTGGACTCATACGGACGCTAGCATACTCCATTCCCTCATTCACCGCTTCTTTGCTATCACTATCATCGGTCGCGGAGGATGGTAGTCCGGAAGTCATGACGACGCTCCGTGACATTGTAAAACTACACCTAAACCCGGCGAAGAAGCATTTGTCTGTGGAAGAATCCATCGATATTGGTTCTGAAGTCACGAATCTATTGGAGACACTATGTTGGAGCGCGCCCGATTACCTCGTTCCAAAGCATGTGCTTGTCTTGCCTATAATCTACGATGTTTGACTGACTTCATTTTAGTCTGGCGGCCATGCTTTCCGATCATGACGTTCTTATGATGATGATTTCCCCTGCACAACCAACCAAGACACTCGTACAGGTCACTCGTGCCCTGGCCTTCCTTGCTTCACGTACGTTAACAGTGCCCATCATTCCTGAGCTATGATTGACACACGCGACAGAGCCGACTTTGTATAAACACTTTTTATTTGCGCCTAGAGATGTGGATGCCAACCCGGGTGAAGATGAATTTCACTGGACACCACAGATTGAGCAACTGGCGGCTTATCTTATTCGTGACGGACCAGAGGTATGATGTATTATTTTTTTTGCTCTCGGTGTCGTACGCTGAGCTGACTTGCTTCCTGGTAGGTTTTGGAGCTGCAAGAGAATGTACTGGCGTTCATTGCTACTCTCTCGACCGCTCATCCAGACGCGTTGACCATTGTCTCTGGGTCAAACACGCTAATACCGGGTATGATTGTCTTTCTCAGCAACATCTCGTCGCCACTATGGGAAGACGACGACGACCTTATGTCTTCTCCTGAACGCGTTACGACGTACGTCTGAAGTCTCATCTGCATCGCGGTTGTCACAAACCTGATTCCATCCACATCTACAGATTGGTCCGTTTGATTGTCCGCACGATGACGCTTCTATACTACATGATCTGCTCCCGTTCACCGAAGTACAACCTCGCGCGCAGGCTTCAGATAGCGAAGCACCATGTGGCCCATCGTACCTTCAATACCCTCGACCACGCCTTCATGGTCACATTCGGCAGGTTTAGCTTCGCGGACGCACCGGAGTGGATTGACGATGCGGGAAAGGCGCATCTAGAGGGGTTGTCGGGTGAGTTTTGCCTTGTCAGCGCGGACGATTGTGGCTGACTTCTTGGACGACTTGAAGGCATGGCGCGGCAGGTTCTTGAACTTGTTGTGGACGGGCCAGAGCTCGAGTTGATCTGGGGGTCATTCCAGCCAGATCCGGAGGGATCGAAGAAGGCTCCGATTGACCTTGAAGAAGACGAGGAAATGCTCATGGACCAGGTCATTGATTCTTGATTAACTGCTGTAATGGGCTCATGGCCCGAAATCAAATAACCTTGTCAACGCAGTATTGCAGTTCACAGGCTGCCACGTATGGTCGGGGGTTAGTACAGCATTCCAGACATGGTCGATGTTCTGTGAGGTTCTTTCGGGCTCTTAAAACATTCCAAGCCCTCACCCCCAGTGAAAACCGGCGAATGTCCCAGTATTTACTAGCATCTGAGACATCCGTTGACGCTCGTCTCATCATTTCAGAGCATTTTTGAGCGCATTCCACTCGTAGCTTTGCCCCGGTATGAATATGCATATGTTGTACACATGGTGGGAGATGTTTCATTTGATGCAACGAAGTGCAACGTGAGATAGATTTTCAGAGAGCTCTGCTCTCTTCCGGCCGGTCTCTCTCTTGTTGTAAGTTGGTCTTCTTCCCGGGACTCGGATTCGGTTCCTCTCTCTGAGTCTGCCACGGTGACAGTGCCACCCGGCGCATATCGACGTGGCACTTGTCTGTTTCTTTCATTAACACACCAACCACGCTCAGCGACTACGCTCCCCGCTGAGCATCCTCTAGTTCTGTATACTGTTCTATACACCTTACGCGTACCTCGCCCTATCCGTACCTCGCCCTATCATCGTCGTCAGCACGACGTGGGCCGTGTCCTTCGTGCGGACGACTTCAGAATCCCTGCCAGCACCAACTGTGATTACACAATTCTCGTACAAAAGGTGAGCACACCTAGTCACAGCTGCCTCATCTACGTGGAGACGTATGCCCGCTCACATTATCAGTGGTAGTAGGCGAGTGTCAGTCATTGATCTGCCACTGGCAGTACCGACGCTACGCCGCTCAGGCTCATGCGCAGTAGTAAGCGAAAATTACCATGACACTGTCAATAGAGTGGCACACCGACGACCGTATACGGCGCAAGGAGGACACGCCGTAGTCGGTTTCGGTTTCGACGCCGGTTTGCAGCTTGTTTGATGCAGCTATTTTGAAGGTCGTGGTCCGAAACTCATTTGGTGAGTTTTCTTTGGACCATTCGTTTTGCTAATTGATCAATGGAGTTGGCAGGTGCACCTGCGGTGGTGGGTGCCAGTGACGCCCTGCTACTGGTGCGGCGGCGGTCGACACCACCTCCGACTCATCTCATCGCGTTTAGCGGCGGTATCGTACCATCACTCCCTTTAGGATAATGAGAATTCGGGTACGTACGAAACCCGCTGGGACCATCCGAGTCGATATCCTTACAGTCGACATCCTTCCAGGCTTGGTCTCTGGAACATCTAGCACGCAATACCACTTCTTTATGTGGATTCCGCGAAAAAGACCTGTCCCGTTGGTGGGCCATCGCGATAGCCTAGTATCAATTTCACGCGTACAACTTGGTAAGGTTTCGAGGTTAAGTTCTCTCATTTAATTTTGATCTCATTTCGAGAACAGCCTCTTCGAGTGGTATGCGCGTTCAATGTGCCAACTCGAAGTGAGTAAATCCCTCCTGCCATCTTCCGGGATTCTTCCCAGTACCACGACTGATAAACAACTCCGAGTCGCAGTACATACATGGTCCAGCAATACCAACACGCGACGAAGCTCGTAGCTCCAAACTGGTTCGGAAGGGCAGCACTCCCGAGTCCACCAGCATCGCTATTCTCCGGCGTGCTGATCAGTATACAGCCCATCACCGCCGTCATTCCACCGAAATCGTCGTCGTCCAACGAGGGGAACATACTATACCGTCGGCAGACAGTGGCGAACACGTAGGCCACCTGTTTGAATTCGAACTCGAGACCGTGACACTGTCGCCTTCAAGTTCGTCTCGGGCGTGGGATTCCGGCGAATAGCTACGTGCGCCACATGTTGTTTTTTCGCAACAGATGTGGGCTTTCTGCGTGTCGGGGCATATGCTGTTGTCTAAAAATGCCAATGTACCTAGTATTACGAATCTGCGATCAATACGAATTATTTTCATGATTTTTAAATGGAGGGAAATGGCAGGAAATGCATAGCATGCAGTGTGGGTTGTAGGTATAGGTGCTACGCAGACAAATGTGGACAAATGATCTGAAGTGAAAACGACTATGTCATAGCATATTCCAGCAGCTGGACGCGGAAATTTCGAGTTCTCAGATGGTCGGAGCTGCTCTCAAATGAGACTTTGTCCCTTTTTTTTGGGTCAGAGCATGTGCTGTCATGTTATTGGTGTTTTAGTTTGATCAGATGGCTGGACATGCTGGGACATGCGCGGGTTTCCACTGGGAATATTGAACAACTACCAACTTGACCACCAACGATTAATGTCAGCGTCTTGTGCCATGGAGCGCGACGGTCCGATTCAGCAAGGAAAGCGCAAACGAGATGTAACCACCGTGTCCAGGCCGAGCAACTCGGTTCAACTGTTACCCTACCCACTTCCAGTGCTAGACCTGCAAACTTGAACTTGTTGGGGCCATGGAGCTGTTACTTTCGCGGGCTACTGAGGCTGTTGAACTCCCTTCATCTGTTTGTACGTTTTTTTTGACGGCCCGTATTGGACATAAATGCAATGTTATGACCCAGTGTAGTCAGATAATGGTGTATCACTGTGAATTGTCATGATTCCTCGTGAACCCTCGGGATTCATCGGGATTCATCGGGATTCATGATTATGACATTGTTACGCCCTGATCCTGTTGCTGTGTCCTCATGAATCCCGATGATTTCATCATCGGGATTCATGAGGACACAGCAACAGGATCAGGGCGTAACAATGTCATAATCATGAATCCCGATGAATCCCGATGAATCCCGAGGGTTCACGAGGAATCATGACAATTCACAGTGATACACCATTATCTGACTACACTGGGTCATAACATTGCATTTATGTCCAATACGGGCCGTCAAACTAGAGGGTTGAACTGTAGCTTCGCTTCGAACACAGACTTTAGCCCTGTCTCTTCGTGTGTGAACTCTTTCCCTTTTCCGTGTGCGTTAGCGCTTGCCGCGAACTTGAACGTCACAGTCAGCGTTTGCCAGTGATACGCGACCTCATGCCGAATACTGCCGAACTCCGCTGAGACAGAGCCTCGTCGTTGTGTAACGAGTTTCAAAGCTTCATCTTGTGGATCTCATTATGCGACCTGAAATGGCACGTCTGCTATACGTCCTTATGCTGAAATTATTTAATGAACTCGAACATAGGTCCAAGGCAGTGGCTTGAGTCCATGATCACTGTGTGGACGTCTCGCTGTGTGTTCGCCTCCAAAACACAGAGCGCAAAACGCATGGATTGACTCGCAAGCGGGAAGGCCCGTCAAACAGGAACTTGTGTCCCCAGTGGACAGCATCCTTGCCTCCCGTACTTCATCTGGTCGCGAGACGGCAAATCCGCCTCATCAACCTCCCTATTCGCCCCTCCACCCTATGTGCCCAGCCATTCCCCATTTTCTGCATAAACTACCTCCCACCCAGTCTCTCGTTGTTCGCAGTGGCCCATACAAATTGGCTACTATGTACAAGTCATGCTTCGCGCGGGGCACCGTCCCCGCCAGCGAGGCACTGCCCTGTTATTCGTGATGAATGCCTCGTTCCGCGCAAAATCGTACCCGCGGGCCGCGCCTGAACGTATTGCTATGTTCAACATGAATCTAGGTAAGAGGGACATAGTCCCTGCCTCTGTTGGTGTTTTCGCAGAACTTGCACCGGATGTCTAGGTGCGCTGAGACGAAGGCAAGACCCTGTTTGGGTACGTACGACAAGCATTTCATGTCCATTGTAGACACGAAGGATTCTGACTGTTTATGCTGATGTGCCGAACGGCGGAGTTTCTCGCTTAACCACGAAGGCTGTAGATAGTCACAGAGACACAGACTAGTCACGAGTTTATATGCGTACAATTGCAAAGGGTATTTTCGACTGATGCAGGGCCAGAGGGGCAATCGATAGTATGTTCTTGTCGTACTGGTAGCAAGGTCATTCTGGGAGACCATATACTTTTTTGCTATAGATTGTGACGGAGACATTGTGACGGAGACCCTGGCTTGAAGCTTGATAAATCCAATTGTTACGACATAACGCGACGCATCCTCCTCCCGGTATGTCAGAAATATGACACCCGTGGGCCATGGATAGTGATGTACCAGGAGGATGACAAGAATTAGCATGGGTCCATGGGAGGAGTGGCGTAGGAGGAACGTTCAACGCGCAAGAGTGACATTCGTACGGTGACAAAACGCGCTTGTGACCCAGCACGTTTGCGTAAGACCGGTCCGCCCTGGGCCCGGTAGTCCGCCCTTCCTCCTCATCCTCGGGCTCCACGTTTCCTCCCTCCCCTCCTCCCTCCTCCAAAGACTCGCAAGGATGGAAGCGTATCAAACGCTCTACGATACACAAGGCTACGTCCTCATCCCCCCATCCGTCCTCCTCCCAACGTCCTCCCCGCTCTTCCAAGACCTCCTCACCGCGTCCGCCCACGTCGTCGCCAAGACTCGTTCCGGAGCCTGGTCGCACCGACGTACAGTCGGGAAGCAGTTCCCGCCATTCGACAGCGACAACCCCGACTCGTGGGGGGTGCAGCATGTCATGCACCCCGACTTGGGTGAGGACGCGCTCGTGTTTCAGAGGTGGTATACGGGGGAGGAGGTGAGGAGGGTTGTGTGTGCTTTGATGAGGTGTCGGGACGAGGATTTGCAGATGGGTGAGTGTCTCGATGTGACTCCTATCAGTTCATAATGTTGGCCTGCATTTGTGTGTTCTCTACCCCTGAAAACATACGCGTTTCGATTGCTTGATGTGTGCTGACTGCGATTCTGCTGAAGAGCTCTTCAACCTCTTGATCAACCCCGAATCGCATGAGTTTGCGCTGAGATGGCACCGTGACGACGTCCGTGAAGACGCCACAACTGAAGAGGAAGAGAAAGCTCTCGGTATCTGGACGCACGGTGTAAGCAGTTTTTCTCGGCATGGATAGATCTACTTATCGTCGGATTTGACTTGTTAGGTACAATGGAACACGTACGTTCAAATTACTATATCCGCACTTCCCCGCTGACTGGTTGGTTTTCAGCGCGCTGTACGAAGACGACTGTCTCTACGTCGTCCCAGGCTCGCACAAAGTCCCCCGCACGCCGGAACAACGCGTACACTCCTCCTCACCCGACCCTCCGAAAGACCCCCTCGCCATGCCCGGATCCATCAAAGTAACCCTGCAACGTACGTCCCACCTTCCTCTTCACTCCTTATTGTCAAGCACTGCATGACCTTCGCTCCACAGCCGGCGAAACAGTCTTCTACAACTCCAACATCGTCCACTGCGGCACCTACACCCACACCCGCCCACGCGCAACGCTGCACGCATGCATTGGGAGCACCCAAGGCGGCGCCTCGCGTGCCCGAAACATTCTGCAGCACGGGCTCGCGTGGATGGAGGACTCGCAGGCGTTCCGAGAGGGCTTGAGTGAGCAGGGGCGAGCGATGCTGGATAGAACGATCGGGATGAAGAGAGGGGTGGGCGAGGGTGTTGGATTCTCCCAGACGAATTGATATGTTGTGGAGGATAAGTAAATCTTTGTGAGTACGTGTGCGAATACATGGTTTGCGTGAAACGAGAGCATAAAAAGATGATGAAGCGAATTGAAGGAAGAGGCGGGAAGTGCATTAGTCTAGAAATCCAACAAACGAAGAGAGCGTCGGGGGTATCAAATATATGGGTGAATCGTACGTACGCATGAAAAAGAAAGGCGTCCGTGAGTGATATCATGAGCACCTCGCCCTCGTCAACACATACACCCGCCCGCCGACTCCTCCTCCGCACCCTCATGTAAGTTCACGCTCCCCGGCATCGTCTGATTACTCTGCATCGTTGCTGCGGCTGCACTCTTCCCTGCTCCTGCTATCCCAGTCTTGTTGCCCGAGGTGACAGGCTGCCATAGCTCGGGCGTGTCGAGAATCTTGGAGACCACTTCCTGGAAGGCGTCCCGCACGCCCACCGCTGTCTTCGCAGACGCCTCGACGAACAAGCAATTCATCCGTGTGGCGAATTGCTGGCCTTCCGTGAAGGTCACTTGTCTCGAAAATTCCTACACAGAAAAAATCGTTCAGTGGAAAATGCCACTGGAGTGCTCAAATGACGTACCTTGTCCACTTTATTCCCCACCACGATCCTGACCACCGCGTCCGAGACGTAGGTCTCCAGCTCAGAGAACCACCTTGGGAGCGCGTCGAACGTCTCACGGTTCGAGACGTCGTAGACGAGGATGACGCCCTGCGCGCCGCGGTAGTACGACGACGTGATCGTGCGGAAACGTTCTTGCCCCGCCGTGTCCCAGATACTCAATTTCACCTTCTTGCCTTTGATGTCCATCTTGTGCACCTGCAAAAGGTACGATCGTGATCATAAGCCCATGCAAATGAGAGGCAGGATGGAGTTGGACAGTGCAACTCACGCGAAAGTCGACCCCAATCGTCGCACTACTCTCGTCCTCCGGTAACCACTGCTCGTCCGAGAACCTCAGCAGTAGACTGCTCTTCCCCACCGACGAGTTCCCGATCAGCAAAAGTTTCACGTTGACGGGTGCGTTTGGCTTTGCAGCCGGGGCTGAAGATGTCATGGTGTATGGCTTGACTAGAGTATTAGGCTAGTTGTGGTGGTGTACTCCGCACGATGATTGTGCGACCGCTTGGATTATAATTTCGTGATTAGTGGTATCTGCAACTGAGAGTGATTCGTGATACGACGTTAAGCAAATATCAAGAATGGCGTAGAATAGGTGGTGGTACGAGGAGAAAGAGCACTGCAGGCCTCGGAGCTCAGGCGGTCACGGTGCGTTTACCGCACCGCGTGATGTCACCTCCGTTACGTACTCAAATGCTCCGATCCTCTATACTCAAGATTCATTCAAGGCTAGAAACACAAAGTACACGGTAGAAACAAGAAACATAGTGAATACAGTTGCAAGATACAAAATACAACGTCGTCGAAACTCGGAAAGGTAAATCACTACAGCTACTGCGTCTTCAGGCGATTCGAAGAACGATTCGGACGAAAGAGCAGGACCACATTCATCTTTTGTTCGGGAGCTCGCCAAACCCAAACCAACTCGCATCTATCATTCATCCCCACACCCGACCCATGCCTCCGTGAACTCTCGTCAAGCATCCCATTTTCAAGTTGTCCAGGCCCGTCACGGTGCTCGACTGGGAGCGGTTCTTCGAACTTCTTGAAGGCCCCATCGACCCGGAGGTTATACGGCAACGACGTCGCAAAAGGCCCCTTGACCTCGTCTGGCAAGAGGACATAAAAACACGTCACAGCAAGGCCTGCCCCTCCAACGACGTCCACAAGATAATGATGCTCCAAATACATCGTCGCCCAGCACAGCACCAGCACATATACCCCCACCACCTTCCCTACGTTCGGCCCCGGGAAGAAGTGAATGACGAACAACCCCCCGAGGACTGCCCACGCCACATGCAGCGACGGAAACGCCCCAAAAACGACGGACGACGCGCCGCATATCGCTTGGTACCCCCCGCC